>OZ005651.1:330262726-330466881 GCA_963930645.1 Salticus scenicus
AGGAAAATTTTTTAATTTTAACTTTCTTCACACCTTAATTTTGCTTGTTAGTGTCGTATGAAAGAATGTTGATTGTTTTGCTTAAGACTTGTATTCATATTTATAACATATCTTCAGTTTGAAGGTTATTTTTTAGTAAAAAGCAGAAAAGGCGAACCTTTTATAGAGTAAAGGTATTAAGGGTGATATTATTTCATTCATAAGGCAGGCTGTTCTCAGCGCCATCCTGAAGAAGTCTGGGGGGACACTCTGTAAATAAGTAAAACAAAACTAACATAAAAAAAATTAATAAAATATATTGACGATAATTCAGAAAGTCTTTAAATGAGCAGAATCATAAGGAGTGATGGTATATCTTTCATTTAAGCAAAAATTTCGATTGTCGCACCATAACAGTGAAAATTTGGGCCTTAGTTTTAATGTTTATTTAAATACCCTACAAGAAAGCTGTTTGAAATAATTGCACTTACTTATCTTCGAATTGTTTAATTCCATTACTTGACGAACGTAGATAATATATATATATATTTTAATGTTTTAATAAATCTCATATATGTGGATGCAAGGTAAAAGAATTTACTTGTAATAGCCCTTAACCGAACATTTTACATAAATTTCTGATATACTTTATTAAAAAAAAAATGTCTGATTTGCTATGTTTATGAATTTGAAATCTTTTAAAATGCAAATTTCATGCATCATATTTTGTGGACAATCAATCTATTCTCTATTGAATAAGTAAGATTCTGTATTTGTAGTTTTACTTAATGTATATAATTATTGTTCGCATCAAATAACTATTTCAATAAGCATGAAAAATATTTCTTCTGTTTTGACATTAAAAAAAAAAAAAAAAAAAAAAAAAAAAAATCTATAAAATGAGGTAAGTTCGATGTGGCAAATATAATGTAAAAGTTTTTGCCACATTTGAAACAGAACTTTTTTAAAAAAATGTGTCCGCTAGGAAAAGAGTACTAGCCAATGTTCTGATACTCTCAATATGGCTCCTGCGGTTGCCTTGGCACTTATTGCTTCAGTTATCGTGAGTAGATAACAGTTAAATTCATTTGCCCTGTTACCTAGTACGCTGTTCTATAGTGGTTGTTAATTTATTTTTAGTGAAAAATGTCAATGACACATGTAACATTACAAAACTTAACTTATTTGAAATTCACATATAATTATATTATAAAAATGAAATAGTATGTATGCCAGGCTTGAAAGAATAATATAAGAGGATATGACAAGTCCGGAAGAAATATGAAGTAAAAATAATAACTGCAAAAGCCCCTAAGTAAGACAGTTACATAAAAAATTCTGCATCGTTATTGTGAAATTATCTAATCTGAATACGTCGAGACGAAAATCATTGTAAATTATAGGACTTGAAGGTGCCAAATAAATAAAGAAATAAAGTCCTAGCCAATGTTTTATTAGACTCAATATGGCTGGCAGCCTTGGCACTTATTGTTTCAGTTGCCGTTAGTAGATAACAGTTAACTTCATTTGCCCTGTTAGCTAGTACGTTGTATGCCAAAACCTTTTATGTCATTCCTCCAACCTGGGCTATCTCCTCACGAACCGCTAAACGTATTTAGATGCACTTTTACATAAGATTTAAAATAAAAATATTCCAGCAGCTTTTTGTTGAACATTTTAATGGCGTACTTTTAAATACTCATGTGTGTTATTTGCTTTGAAAAAATACTTCTAGGAAAAATTCAGTGTTTAGTTGAACCATTGTGTTTGATGAGAGATATATTTAAATTGCGCCATATTCCTATCATAATCGTTAAACAAAACATGTTGCTGTCAATTCAGTAAAAGTCTTTGTCTGAACACTAACGGTATATACAAACACGCAGAAAGAAGTTATGCTGAAACAAGAAAAATTTGGTGGGCACACCCAAAATTTCTATTTCAAAATGTTCCAAAAGAATATTATGTTTTAAATTAAGAAAATTCCTTTTGTTTCAATTCCGAGAATGTCTCTTTGTATATACTTTTATTAATAAAATATTACGTTAATGTTAGGAAATACAAAAATATTTAGTAACATTTTTCAAAATATGTAAAAAAAATATATTTTTTGTTCTCGTAAAAAAAAAAAAAAAAAAAAAAAAGTTTCTTTATTTCTAATAAAAATTTGGTTCAAAAAAAAAAAAAAAAAAAAAAAGTGCATTTAATTAAATCTGTCCTTTGGGATTAAACATGTATAGAGGTATATTAGGTTAATTTATACACTTTAAAAAAACTCACCTTGCAAACACAGAGTGGTATTGTAGAAGTAATAGTTGTCATCGCACACACATATTCTTCCTTCGTCATCGCAATGACTGTTTGCGACTGCTGAGAAACATTGCTCTGAATCTGTGCATTCATAACCCAATTCAAATTCTGAAACATTCGTCGTGTCTTCTACTGGCATGCCACTAGTTGGTCTTTCCATACTCTCTGGAAAAAATAAAGAAAGAAAATATAATAACAGAGTTTTCCCCAGGTTTAAAAAAGGGCACAGAGTTGCTAATAAAAAAAGGGCCTTTTCTAGATTTATGAGAACAGTTTTTTGGTTTCTTTGGAACACATTTAACATTTAAAACCCAGAAACTTATTTTGAAATTTCGATTTTAGTTACAAATAGAAGGAAAATTTTTAAATTTTAACTTTTTTCACACCTAATTTTGCTTGTTACTGTCGTATGAAAGAATGTTGAATGTTTTGCTTAAGACTTGTATTTCTATTTATAACATATCTTCAGTTTGAAGGGTTTTTTTTAGTAAAAAGCAGAAAAGGCGAACCTTTTATAGAGTAAAGGTATTAAGGGTGATATTATTTCATTCATAAGGCAGGCTGTTCTCAGCGCCATCCTGAAGAAGTCTGGGGGGACACTCTGTAAATAAGTAAAACAAAACTAACATAAAAAAAATTAATAAAATATATTGACGATAATTCAGAAAGTCTTTAAATGAGCAGAATCATAAGGAGTGATGGTATATCTTTCATTTAAGCAAAAATTTCGATTGTCGCACCATAACAGTGAAAATTTGGGCCTTAGTTTTAATGTTTATTTAAATACCCTACAAGAAAGCTGTTTGAAATAATTGCACTTACTTATCTTCGAATTGTTTAATTCCATTACTTGACGAACGTAGATAATATATATATATATTTTAATGTTTTAATAAATCTCATATATGTGGATGCAAGGTAAAAGAATTTACTTGTAATAGCCCTTAACCGAACATTTTACATAAATTTCTGATATACTTTATTAAAAAAAAAATGTCTGATTTGCTATGTTTATGAATTTGAAATCTTTTAAAATGCAAATTTCATGCATCATATTTTGTGGACAATCAATCTATTCTCTATTGAATAAGTAAGATTCTGTATTTGTAGTTTTACTTAATGTATATAATTATTGTTCGCATCAAATAACTATTTCAATAAGCATGAAAAATATTTCTTCTGTTTTGACATTAAAAAAAAAAAAAAAAAAAAAAAAAAAAAATCTATAAAATGAGGTAAGTTCGATGTGGCAAATATAATGTAAAAGTTTTTGCCACATTTGAAACAGAACTTTTTTAAAAAAATGTGTCCGCTAGGAAAAGAGTACTAGCCAATGTTCTGATACTCTCAATATGGCTCCTGCGGTAGCCTTGGCACTTATTGCTTCAGTTATCGTGAGTAGATAACAGTTAAATTCATTTGCCCTGTTACCTAGTACGCTGTTCTATAGTGGTTGTTAATTTATTTTTAGTGAAAAATGTCAATGACACATGTAACATTACAAAACTTAACTTATTTGAAATTCACATATAATTATATTATAAAAATGAAATAGTATGTATGCCAGGCTTGAAAGAATAATATAAGAGGATATGACAAGTCCGGAAGAAATATGAAGTAAAAATAATAACTGCAAAAGCCCCTAAGTAAGACAGTTACATAAAAAATTCTGCATCGTTATTGTGAAATTATCTAATCTGAATACGTCGAGACGAAAATCATTGTAAATTATAGGACTTGAAGGTGCCAAATAAATAAAGAAATAAAGTCCTAGCCAATGTTTTATTAGACTCAATATGGCTGGCAGCCTTGGCACTTATTGTTTCAGTTGCCGTTAGTAGATAACAGTTAACTTCATTTGCCCTGTTAGCTAGTACGTTGTATGCCAAAACCTTTTATGTCATTCCTCCAACCTGGGCTATCTCCTCACGAACCGCTAAACGCATTTAGACGCGCTTTTACATAATATTTAAGATAGAAATATTCCAGCAGCTTTTTGTTGAACATTTTAATGGCGTACTTTTAAATACTCATGTGTGTTATTTGCTTTGAAAAAATACTTCTAGGAAAAATTCAGTGTTTAGTTGAACCATTGTGTTTGATGAGAGATATATTTAAATTGCGCCATATTCCTATCATAATCGTTAAACAAAACATGTTGCTGTCAATTCAGTAAAAGTCTTTGTCTGAACACTAACGGTATATACAAACACGCAGAAAGAAGTTATGCTGAAACAAGAAAAATTTGGTGGGCACACCCAAAATTTCTATTTCAAAATGTTCCAAAAGAATATTATGTTTTAAATTAAGAAAATTCCTTTTGTTTCAATTCCGAGAATGTCTCTTTGTATATACTTTTATTAATAAAATATTACGTTAATGTTAGGAAATACAAAAATATTTAGTAACATTTTTCAAAATATGTAAAAAAAATATATTTTTTGTTCTCGTAAAAAAAAAAAAAAAAAAAAAAGTTTCTTTATTTCTAATAAAAATTTGGTTCAAAAAAAAAAAAAAAAAAAAAAAAAAAAAAAAAAAAGTACATTTAATTAAATCTGTCCTTTGGGATTAAACATGTATAGAGGTATATTAGGTTAATTTATACACTTTAAAAAAACTCACCTTGCAAACACAGAGTGGTATTGTAGAAGTAATAGTTGTCATCGCACACACATATTCTTCCTTCGTCATCGCAATGACTGTTTGCGACTGCTGAGAAACATTGCTCTGAATCTGTGCATTCATAACCCAATTCAAATTCTGAAACATTCGTCGTGTCTTCTACTGGCATGCCACTAGTTGGTCTTTCCATACTCTCTGGAAAAAATAAAGAAAGAAAATATAATAACAGAGTTTTCCCCAGGTTTAAAAAAGGGCACAGAGTTGCTAATAAAAAAAGGGCCTTTTCTAGATTTATGAGAACAGTTTTTTGATTTCTTTGGAACACATTTAACATTTAAAACCCAGAAACTTATTTTGAAATTTCGATTTTAGTTACAAATAGAAGGAAAATTTTTAAATTTTAACTTTTTTCACACCTAATTTTGCTTGTTACTGTCGTATGAAAGAATGTTGAATGTTTTGCTTAAGACTTGTATTTCTATGTATAACATGTCTTCAGTTTGAAGGGTTTTTTTTAGTAAAAAGCAGAAAAGGCGAACCTTTTATAGAGTAAAGGTATTAAGGGTGACATTGTTTCAGTCATAAGGCAGGCTGTTCTCAGCGCCCTCCTGAAAATGTCATGGGTGTCAGTCTGTTAATAAGTAAAACAAAACTAACATAAAATATAAATGAAAAATAACGACGATAACTCAGAAAGTCTTTAAATGAGCGCAATCATAAGGAGTGATGTCATTTCTTTCATTTAAGCGAAAATTTCGATTGTCGCAACATAACAGTGAAAATTCAGGGCCTTAGTTTTAATCTTTATTCTAAATACCCTACAAGAAAGCTGTTTGAAATAATTATACTTACTTATCTTCTAACTGCTTAATTCCATTACATGACGAATGTAGGTAATACAATGAAATATTGTATACATTTGAATGTTTTAACAAATCTCACTTATGTTGATGCGAGATAAAAGATTTCTTTTGTAACAACCCTTAACACTTTGGCGACCGCATGCTTTTGTCTTTTTGACAGTAAGGTCCACATGTGGGCGTTATTCTCCAAGTTACAATATTTCAGAACAATATTTTCTGTATTTACATTTATATTACAAATGGATACACATTATAATTATATTATTTCTTATCAAAGTATTGGTATCCATAATATATTTAATTGTAAAAATATGAATACGCTGGTTCTCATAATTATAAGGACACCTGTTTTTCTATATTAACTAAACACTGAACACTATTACTTAAACAAATATATTTTTTATAAATTTGAATTTCATTAATAGAAATATTTAAAAAAAATTATCGTTTTTCTATCTTAAAAAACTTTCAATGTTGTCAAAAAGATGATTTTTCAGGTGTCCACAATTATAAGGACAGTTTGAATCTTAGTAATTTTTTTTCAGTTATTCTTTGAATTAACATTTTATGGGGTCTCTTTTTAGGGTGAAACAGTCTGACCTTCTCTCTTGTATATATACATACATTTTTTTTTTTTTTTTTTAATATTCAGTTTCAATAACATTTCATACAGCGTAGATGATATTCTGAATACATTTAAACTATTTAAAATTGTTTTCCACTTGCATGCACTTTTCTAATATGATAAGTTAAGGGTTTTTCAACTTTTAGGCCAAAGGAAAGGCAATAATACAGAAGTTTCTTTCTTGAAACTATTTTCTATTGCTCTAGAAGTAGAGCAAAAATGTAACTCTTGTTGAAAAAATTATTATTACCCTCCAAATTTAACAAAAATCTGAGAATTCCATGTTTAAAATTTGCGGATATTCTTTTGATGTTCATGATAATAGAAAAAAATTACGAAATTCATTCTGCCTTCAGTAGAAACAGCTCCCCAGAACACCACAGATCCACTTTTAAAATGCCCGATTCATATCTACCTTTAAAAAATCTGCTCTGTCTTTCGCTATCTTCAGATCATGCCAGTAACTGTTAAAAACATTTGGTTAATCAAAAATAAAATGTTTTTCATTCCAAAATGCAACATTTTACCATTTAATATTGTCTTTATTCAACTTTAACACAGACGTTTTTCCCCCCATTAAATGCTTATTGATTATTACAGCTTTTTTTATTGATTTTAACATATTATTAATTATTTTAAACATGCATAAATGTGGACCCCAACCTTTCGTTAAAAATTACGAGTACATTCAGCAGCAGTCATCATGAGTAGAACAGTAAGAGGAATTATGAGTCTTCGATTTCTGTAAAACAACTCTGATTTTGCATCAGATCGCTGTCCTATCGAACCAGCAGTTCAACGTTTCATCACATTTCCTTCAGCAATTTTAGATCTTCTAATTTCATTAGAAATTCGGCGGAATGAAATTATCTTTCCACTTAAAAAACACATTTATCATACTTCACTACATGAACGTTGTTTTTTTCGAGGAATTATAAGTAATGTCCGTCCAAGAAAATTTGAAAGCTTATATATGAATTAATCTAGCCCAGTAGTTAACAAATTCGCATGTCAACTAAAATTTATCCGCTAGTAAGTTAAATAAAACGAAAAAATCTTGAATGTCCCTATAATTATGAACATCTAAAAACGTGGAGAAAAAATATTTTGCATTAATTTTTATTAATTTTGTTTCATATTAAAAAAAATTATAGCAGTTTTGGTTTTTAGAATACTAGATATATTAAGTGCACTTAGTATAATCTTGTTCACAATTATTTTTACATTAGTTATTTCAAAACATAGAGTGTCCTTATAAATATGAGAAGGAGTGTATTAGGTATATTCTTAAGAATTATATAACACACAATTTGTGAAAGAAACGCCCACTGGCGGGATTACAGATTTTCAAATGACGTGAATCTACGTCAGCGGTCGCGAAAGTGTTAACAGAACATTTTACTTAAACTTGTGATAAACTTTATTTTGAAAAAGAATTTAGTATATTTTTCGATGTTTATAATGTTGAAATCTTTTCAAAATGCAAATTTCATGCATCATATTTTGTAGACAGTTATTCCATTGTCTATTGAATAAGTAATATTCAGTGTTTGTAGTTTCACTTAGTTTATATAATTATAGTTTTTATGAAAACAGTATTTCAATTAGCATAATACTATTTCTTCTGTTTTGACATGGCAAAAATAACCTAACAGTTTTCGTCACATTTGGAAAAGAAGTTTTTAAAAAATGTGTCGGCAATTTTATAGTGGTCGTTGTTTTTTATTTCAGTGAAAAAAGTCAATGATACTTACAATATTATAAAACTTATTTTTCTTGAAAGTCACATATCACCATATTGCAAAAATCTGATTGTATGTATGCCTGAATAATCTGAAGGAATAATATTAGAGGATACGACAAGTCCGGAAAAACAGGAAGTCAAAATTATAATCGCAAAAGCAATTAAGTAACACAGTTATATAAGAAATTCTGCATCGTTATTGTGAAATTATGTAATGTGGATGCGTCGAGACGAAAATCATTGCAACTTACTGGTCTCGAAGTTACCAAATAAATAATGAAAAAGAGTACTAGACAATGTTCTGTTATACTTAATATGGCTCCATGCCTTGGCTCTTATTGCTTCAGCTATCGTTAGTAGATGACAGTTAACTTCATTTGTCTTGTTAGCTGATATATTGTACGCCAAACCCTCCTATTTTCTTTCTCCAAGCTGGGCTGTCTCCTCAAGAACCGCTAAATGCATTTAGGCGCACTTTTACATAATACTTAAGGTAAAAAAATTCCAGCCGTTTTTTGTTGAAAATTTTAATGGAGTACTTGTAAATATTTATGTATGTTATTTACTTTGAAAAAATATTCCTAGAAAAAATTCAATGTTCTGTTGAGCCATTGTGTTTGATGAGAGATAAACTTAGTTAGCTTCAAATACCTATCATGAACATTATAAAAATAATTGTCACTTCAATACAACTGTCTGAACACTAAGTGTATGTACAAACACCCAGAGAAAAGTGTTGTTGTATCAACAAAAATTTGTTGTCTATATTAAAACTTTCTATTTTAATGTGTTTCAACAGAAACAATTTCATTTATATTAAGGAAATGATTTTTGATGTGATTCTAAGAAAATTTCGCTGTATTTACTTTTATAAAAAAAAAAAAAATACTTTATTAATATAGGCAAATACAAATAGAAATTTTGCAAATTTATGAACAATGTATTTTGTCTTCTCGAAACAAAATGTTTTTTTTTTTTTTTTAACTTTCTAATAAAAATTTGGTTTAGAAAACAAAATAACTTTAAACATTTTGTACATTTAATCAAATTCTTTCTTTGGGTGTAAACATGGATTGTGAAATAATAAATTATTTTAAACGCTTGACTATAAAAACTCTCATACCTGGTAAACACAGAGTGCTATTGAAGTAGTAATAACCATCATCGCAGACACATACTCTTTCTTCGTCGTTGCAGTGACTATTTGTAACTGCTGAAAAACATTGCTCTGTATGTGTGCATTGTGAATCCAGTTTGAACTCTGAAACATTGATTGTGTCTTCTACTGACATGTCAGTAGGTGTTCTTTCCGTACTCTCTGAAAATAAATAAATAAATAAATAAATAAATAAATAACCGCCTGAAAAATAAATAAATTGATAAATACATAAAACAAAAGTAAAAAAAAAAAAATAATTAATTAAATTAAAAATAAAAACTAAATGACGAAAATAATTCAAAAGTTTTCATATGGGCTAGACTAATAAGCCTGTGTCAATTCTTATATTTAAAAAAAATTTCGTTTGTGTTAATATATTAATGAAAATTATGAATGCTAACTTTAATATTTAGTTTAAAAACTCTAGAAAAAAGCTATTTAAAACAATTATGCTTGTTTATTCCACTAGTTATTTCGAACAGATGTATATTGTTTTGAAGAAATGTCCATGCATATATTAACGGTAGAGAACACATTTCTCTTATCAGAGATGGTGTCAACTGGACACCAATCTACAGCGCCTAGAATACATACTGTGGAAAGCGTCAACAAATTAGATCCCTAAAAGTTAAGCTTCTCACCAGAGGTCAGTGCGTTCGAGTTTATTGCTCGAAAAATCCCTATTGGTTATTTATGTGCTTAGATCACGTGAATGAGCAGACGAAACTGGGAAAAGCCAATCAACTCTTTGGATCTGTGCAAAAATTTCAATGGCAGCGCTATTTTTTTTTAGTAATATTTTAAACATTCGGTTATAAGCACTTGTCACACTTGTATATTCTAGGCGCTGTATTAGAACTTTCTTTTGTGGTTTTCCGGTTGGTTGGGGGATGTTTTTAACGTCCCAATAGTACTGCGTTATTCATGATTTGAGATGATCTGGGACGCACCCCTAAAACCGGTCCGGAGACATGGTGTCACAATTTACATTCAGTAATTTAATTTGCATTAAAATTACTATTCTAGCATATATGTCGAGAAATTTGGGAGGAAACTTCAGGGTACAAAATGTGTGTACTTAGAAGAAATATCAACATATATCTGTGAGACACACACACACACACACACACACACACACACACAAAAAAAAAAGAATTAGCATTAGCAAACAACATCTTGAAATTTCTCCTTGTAGCCACCATTGTTTATCCGATGAGCGAATATAATATAAATAATGTAATATTTTTAATATTTTAATAAACTCGTTTATCTGGAAGCGATATCAAAAATTTCATTCGTAGTGCATGTAACAAACTGTTATAAAACACTTTACATAAATTTGTGACATCCTTCATTAAAAAAAAAAAAAAAAAAAAAAAAAAAAAAATATATATATATATATATATATATATTAAGATTTTAAATTTTTTCAAAATGCAAAATTTATGCCTTATATTTAGTAAACAGTTAATCTGTTGTCTATTAAAAAAATAATATTCTGTATTTTTTTTTTTTTTTTTCACTTAATTTTTAGATTTGTTTTTCGGAAAAAATAGTATTTTAATTAGCGTAAAAATATTTCTTCTCTTTTGAGAGGAAAAAGAAAAAATCGATAAATTGATATAAGTTCGATATGGCAAATCTACCATAAAAATTTTTGACACATTTGGAACAGAAATTTTTTGAAAATGTGCCAGCAATTCTATAGTTGTTGTTGATTTTACTTTCAGTTAGGAAACTCAATGGCACCTATAATATTATAAACCCTAACTTACTTAAAACGCACATATTATGACACTATAAAAATCTAATTTAAAACATAGTTGTCACTTCAGTAAATCTCTTCGTCTGAACAATAACGGATATTTAAACACTGAGAAAAACGCTTTGCTGAATGAAGAAAAATTTCGTGTGCTCAGCAAAAATTTCTATTTTAATGTGTTCCAATAGAAACAATTTAGTTTAGATTAATAAAATAATTTTTGTTCTAATGCGAAGAAAGTTTCTTTGCATTTAGCAAAGCTTTTATTAATAAAATTTGTTAATGTAAGCATTTGCACTGAGAAAAAAAGATATACCACCTTTCTCTAGAATGAATAAGTGGCCATTTTCTAAATCCCTTAACTAGAAATATAGATTTCCAAGCTATGCACATAAGGCACGCCAATAAACTGAATAGACGAAATTATCGAGAATTTCTAGTGTACACATTTCTAGATGGTGAAACAATATTCTGAATACCCTAAATATTCTGAATCATTTATATTGCGAGAAATTCTCGCTTGATTTTCTAGAATTTGGTAATAAACCAAGATTATATTTGCAGAAACCCGCCTCTTGTAGTTTCATTTATTTAAAGAGAATTTTAAATAACTTTGCCCTCGAGAATATAGGCAAACGCTCTAGAATTCTAATAGGGGCTTGTAGAACTCGCTTTCCAAGGGGGACTAGAATTTATAAGGATGACATGGAACTATTTTTTCTAGAGCCACAATTTAGATTCTAGATGTCAGTTACAGAATTTTTTCTCAGTGTACAAATAAATTTTGCTAAAATTTACAAAAACAAAACAATATATATTGTGTTCATGTAAAAATAACTTTGAAAAAAAAAAAAAAAAACATTTTGTAGACTTAATCAAAGCCTTTCTCTGGGTGTAAACATGGCTAGTGAAATATTAGATTATTTCAAACACCAGAAAAAAAAAAAAAAACTCACCTGGCAAACATAGAGTACTATTGAAGAAGTAATAACCGTTATCACAGACACATATTCTTGTTTCATTGTCGCAATGACTATTTACAACTCCTAAGGAACATTGCTCTGAATCTGTGCAGTGAAAACCCAATTCGAATTCTCTAAAATAGATTGTGCCTTCTACTGGCATGCCACTAGATGGTTTTTCCGTTCTCTCTGCAAACAAACAAGCAAATAATGATAATAATTTTAATGATAATTAAAACAAAACTAACATAAAATGAAAAATGAAATAGAAAATAAAAAATGACGAATATAATCTAGAAAGTTTTTAAATGGGTAGACTCACAAGTAGTGATGTTAGTTTTTGCAGTTAAGCGAAAATTTCAATTGTTGCACCATAGCAATGAAAATTCGGAAACTTTGTTTTAATCTTTATTCTAAAAGCCCTATAAGAAGACTGTTTTAAAAAATTATACTGATTTATCTTCCAACTGCTTACATCCACTATGCGACGAACGTAGATAATAGAAATATTGTATTATTTTAAATGTTTTAATAAATCTAACTTATCTAGATGCGATAACTTAAATTCTAAAGATTTCTTTGGAGACAACCCTGAATAGAACATTTTACCTAAATTTCTGTTATATTTCAATTTCAAAAAAAAGTTTCTCAGTTTTATAAAATTAAAATCTTTTTAAAATGCAAATGGCATGCATCATATTTTGTTGAATTACTGTTTGTGCAAAAATAGTATTTAAATTAGCATAAAAATGTTTCTGCTGGTATGACATGAAAAAAAAAAAAAAAAAAAAAAAATAAAGAGCCCTAATCTTTTACCTTATTAGCTTATACGCTGTACGTCAAATTCTCTTATGTCATTTACCTAAGCTGGGCTGTCTCCTCACGAACCGCTAAACGTATTTAGATGCACTTTTACATAAGATTTAAAATAAAAATATTCTAGCAGTTTTTTATTGAACATTTTAATGGCGTACTTGTAAATATTTATGTGTGTTATTTACTTAGAAAAAATACTTCTAGGATAAATTCAGTGTTTTGTTGAACCATTGTGTTTGATGAGAGATATATTTAAATTGCGTCATATTCCTATCATAATCTTTAACCCGTTGAGTGCTGAATACTCGCGGCCTATGCGGTCCATACGGACGGCGCGCGTTTGGCGCTGACGAGTTGTCTCATTCTTATCGCGGACGCGCTTTATGCATAGTACACTGATCATTTTTCCCGGGCGAGTATTTGCGTCCATAGTCCATACTGATAATATCTGCTAAGCGCGTATTTGCGTCCATAGTCTATATTAATGACTTTCGCTGGACGCATATGTGCGTCCATAGTACTCAAAGGGTTAAATATGTAGGTGTCACTCCAGTAAAAGTCTTCGTCTGAAAACTAACAGTATATACAAACACTCAGACGAAAGTTATGCTGAATCAAGAAAAAGTTGGTGGGCATACCAAACATTTTTATTTCAGCGCCTTAATTGCCCCGGGCGTATATATACGTCTTGAAGACGTACGATACATCGTCTTACGCTGCTACCAGTGAAAGTAGTCTCACGTCTATGGAGTGCAATTAAATGACCATGACAGTGTTTTCCAAAAATTTACTTATTTCAGAGAAGATGGGGAGTGAAAGGAATCGTAAAAGGAATGTTTCTGGAACAGTGAACGCATAATTCCATGCGCCTGTGTGAAAGATGGTGGCACTGGGAAGCGAATCATGTAATTTTTCGTCGGTAGGTATGGGGTTAATGTGTTCCAAATATATAATTTCGCTTATATATAATTATTGTTCCAATTATGAAAAACCTTCTTTGCATTTGCTTTTATTAATAAAATATTTTTTAATATAAGCAAATTTAAAATAAATTTTGTGAAAAACCACAAAAAAAAAAAAAAAAAAAAAAAAAAAAAACCTCACCTGGCAAACACTGAGTGCTATTGAAGTAGTAATACCCATTATCGCAGACACATATTTTTCTTTCATTGTCGCAATAACTATTTGAAACACCTGAGAAACATTGCTCTGAATCTGTGCATGGAGAGCCCAATTCGCGTTGTGAAACATTGATTGTGTCTTCTACTGTCATGTCACTGGGTGGTCCTTCCGTACTCGCTGAAAATAATAATAATCATAATAACAGCAATAATAAGAAGAAGAATGTTGTTAATATATTATTAACAACAACAATAACAATAATAACAATAATAAGAATAATAATAACAACAACAATAAAAATAAGAATAACAAAAATAATATTAATAATAAGTCCAAACCAATACAATGAAAATTCACAATCTTAGTTTTAATCGTTATTCTGAAAGCCCTACAAGAAAGCTGTTTGAAATAATTATACTTACTTATCTTCCAACTGGTTAATTCCATTACTTGAAGAACATTATTGAATATTTTTGTGTCTTATTTACTTTGACAAAATATTTTTAGGATAAATTATAGATTCTGTCGAATCAATACGTTTGATGAGAAATATATTTAAATTGCGTCTTATTTCTATCATGATCTTTAAACATATACGTCACTTCATTAAAAGTCTTTGTCTGAACATTAACAGTATATGTAAACATTCAGAGAAAAAGTATGCTGAATTAAGAAAAATTTGGTGGGCACACCAAAAACTTCTTATTTCAATGTGTTCCAAAATGAATACTTTCGTTTAGTTTAAAAAAATAATTTTTGTTCCAATTCTGAGAATTTTTTTTTTATTTGCTTTAATTAATGTAAGAAAATACGAAACAATTTCGTAAATTTTTTTCAAATATGTAAAACATATTTTTTGTGTTCAATTTAAAAAAAATAAAAAAAAATTCTTTAATTTTAATAAAAACTTGGTTTAAAACAATGGAAAAATGAAGATTGTATTAAATCCGTCCTCTGGGTATAAACATGGACAGTGAAATATTATGTTATTTTATACACTTGAAAAGAACTCTCTTACCTTGTAAACACACAGTGCTACTGAAGTAGTAATAACCATTATCGCAGACACATATCCTTCTTTCGTTGTCGCAATGACTATTTGCAACTCCTGAGAAACACTGTTCTGAATCTGTGCATTGAGAGCCCAATTCGAACTCTGAAACATTGATTGTGTCTTCCACTGGCATTTCACTAGGAGGTCTTTCCGTAATTTCTGCAAAACAAACAAATAAATAAGTAATTAATAATAACAATAACAATAAATAAAACAAACCTAATAATAATAATAATAAAATAAATAAATGACGACTATAATTCAGAAATTCTTTAAGTGTGCAGACACATAAGCAGTGACGTTAGTTCTTGCATTTAAGTGAAAATTTCGATTGTTGCACCATAATAATGCAAATTCAGATCCTTAGTTTTGATCATCATTCTAAAAGCACTACAAGAAAGGTGTTTGAAATAATTACACTTATTTATCTTCCAACTGCTTAATTCCATTACTTGACAAATGTAGATAATAGTAATATTGTATATTTTTGAACGTTTTAATAAATCTCACTTATGGCGATGCGAGATGAAAGATTTCATTTGTAACAACCCTTAACAGAACATTTTACCTAAATTTTTGATATACTTCATTTTAAAAAAGAACTTTGTATGGTTTCCCGGGTTTATAAAATTGAAATCTTTTAAAAATGCAAATTTCATGCATCATATTTTGTAGACAGTCAATCCATTGCCTACTGAATAAATAACATTCTGCACTTGTAATTTCGCTTATTTTACAAAATTATTGTTTGCAAAAAAAAAAAAAAAAAAAAAAAATATTTTAATTAGTATAAAAATATTTCTTTTGTTTTAACATGAACAAATATATATATATATATATATATATATATATGATATGAGGTAAGTTCAAAATGTCAAATCTAACCGAACATTTTTGCCACATTTGGAACATAACATTTTTAAAAACGTTTTGGCAATTCTATAATGGTTGTTCATTTTTGTTTCAGTGATTGAATGCAATGGCACTTATAATATAATAAAACTTAACTTACATATTAACTCACATATCATCTTACTATTAAAATGTGATTCTACAGTATCTACCAATAAGTATTTGGATACTTTTGAATTTAGATTTTTATTAAATATCTAGAAAAATTCTGTAGGAAGTATCTTGAAGCTTTGGAAGTATAAAGAACCTGTTGAAATATAAGGGGTTTTACTCATATTTTTATTTTGATTTCAATGCCCAATTGTAATACAGATTTCGTTGACTGTAAATTAATATTGACAAAATCCCCTATAATCTTCCATTTTTTTTTTGAGAAGAACTGAAATTTTGTTCATTCTATCTCTCATAATGTTTCGAATTTACACGATACTTCTTTGGGGTTTTCATACAAGTAGCTCAGGCTATTAAATTATAAAAATAAAAATTTCTTTAAAGCACGCACATGCATAGTTAAAAACAAATTAGTATAATTCCTCATATTTTGTAAGATATTTGACATTTTTGTATTCTGACTGCCGTATGCTGTGTCAGATGTTTTACGCCAAGTTTCCTAAAAATGGCTTTGCAGTGAGTCTAATACCCTACGGGTCATAATTAAAGAAGTAGAATTTTTTTTACAATTGCTTATAGGAACCATTTCATCTCCATGAATATTTGTGGTAGTCTCTCATAAAAATTTATAAAGATAGTTAGAAAAATCCTCATATCGCAGTCTGAAACCGAAACACATTTCAAAAATTACTTTTTACAGGGTAATCGAAATCATTTTGGTTTTTAAAAAAACTTTTTATTGGTCCCCTTTTCCTATTCTGGACATCAAGACTTCCTCGGAAAGCGCCTAGGACCTTAATGCAGTCATTCGGCCTTATTCACATACACACACAACTATTCAAACAGAAATTTGGTGAATTATATGAGGTATAAACATGTTCTTTATACTCCTAAAGTTTCAAGATAATTTCCAAAGAATTTTCCTAGATATTTGTCAAAACGTCTAAATTCGAAAGTGTACAAATACTTATTTGTAAATGGTGTATATATACCTGGATATATTGGAGAAATGTAAGAGGACATGGCAAGTCCGGAAAAACATGAAGTCAAAGTTATAACCGCAAAAGCCATCAGAAACAGAGTTATGTAAGAAATTCTGCAATGTTATTACCGTACTGTAGATACTTCGAGACGAAAGTCATTGTAACTACAAGTCTCAAAGCTGCTAAACAAATAAAGTAACACAGTACTAGCTTATATTTTGTTAGACTCAGTATGGCTTCTGCGGTATCCTTAGTACTTACTGCTTCAGCTACCGCGAGTAGAGTAGTAACAGTTAACTTCATTTGCCCTGTTAGCAGATACGTCGTACACCAACATTTTTCATGTCATTCCTGAGAGACGGGCTACCTTTACACTAACAGTTAAACGTATTTAGACGCGCTTTTACAAAAGATTTATAGTGAAAAAGTTCCAGCAGATTCCAGCAGATTTTGTTGAAACTTTTAATGATGTACTTGTAAATGTTTATGTGTGTTATTTACTTTGAAAAATTACTCCGAATATAAATTCAATGTTCTGCTGAACCGTTGTGTTTGATGACAGATATACCTGAAGTGCGTCATGTTCCTATCATGATCTAAACCTATAGTTGTCACTTCAATAAACCTCTTTGTCAGAATACTAACGGTATTTAGAAACAGAAAGTTTTCCTGAATCAAGAAAAATTTGGTGTGCACATTAAAAAAAATTTTTTTAATGTGTTCTTGCAAATCTAAGAAAGTTTCCTTGTATTTGCTTTTGTTAATAAAATATTTTGTTAATGCAAACAAATACACACAATTTTTCTTTTATAATTTTGCAAATACATAAAAAATATAATTATAAGAAACAAATAAACAACCTTACTTCGGCTTCATTTTTCAGCAAAAAGCTTTTCTGGGGAGGATCCTCCCCCTTTTTCAATTGCAGTAGTGTCTTCTGGCACGGCTCTTTTATAGCATCGTTTCTCTTGTAGCAGGCAGCGCCACTGCGGATCTATTCTTGCTGATTCGTGGTCATTAACGGCGCAGTCGTCATTAGCGATTTCAACGCTTTCGCGGAAAAAAGCATATGTGGTATTATTAAAATTGGCTATTTTTTCAACGCTATTAAAATCGACTTTTATTTCACTTTCACAAAATGCTTTGGCTAGCGCGGTATTGGAACGGGCAAATTTTATATCACTTTCGTGCTCTTTAAGACGGGTCTTAATTTTTCGCTTGGTAACTCCTATATAGCTTCCTTTTCTTTTGTCTGGATATTCGATGGGAATTTTATAAACACCGGCGGTCTCAAGGGGGGGAACAATATCCTTGTCGTTTCTAATGATCTGGAAAATGTTAGGGTTCGGCTTGATCGGGATATTTATATTGAATTTATGGGCAGTATTTTTAAATACTGCCCATAAATTCAATATAAATATCCCGATCATGCCCATAATACTGCCCATATTGAATTTATGGGCAGTATTTTTAAATACTGCCCATAAATTCAATATAAATATCCCGATCAAGCCGAACCCTAACATTTTCCAGATCATTAGAAACGACAAGGATATTGTTCCCCCCCTTGAGACCGCCGGTGTTTATAAAATTCCCATCGAATATCCAGACAAAAGAAAAGGAAGCTATATAGGAGTTACCAAGCGAAAAATTAAGACCCGTCTTAAAGAGCACGAAAGTGATATAAAATTTGCCCGTTCCAATACCGCGCTAGCCAAAGCATTTTGTGAAAGTGAAATAAAAGTCGATTTTAATAGCGTTGAAAAAATAGCCAATTTTAATAATACCACATATGCTTTTTTCCGCGAAAGCGTTGAAATCGCTAATGACGACTGCGCCGTTAATGACCACGAATCAGCAAGAATAGATCCGCAGTGGCGCTGCCTGCTACAAGAGAAACGATGCTATAAAAGAGCCGTGCCAGAAGACACTACTGCAATTGAAAAAGGGGGAGGATCCTCCCCAGAAAAGCTTTTTGCTGAAAAATGAAGCCGAAGTAAGGTTGTTTATTTGTTTCTTATAATTATGTTTGTGCTTCGTCTTGAATTTAAATTAAAGGCATAAAAAATATATTTTGCGTTCTCGTAACGAAGCGGTTTTTTTTATTTCTAATAAATTTTTGTTTGAAACAAAACGAAAAGAAAAAAAAAGCCTTTTGTAGATTTAATTGAGTCCGTCCTCTGGGTATATACATAGATACTGACATATCAGCTTGATTTAAACACTCTAAAAAAGGTTACTTACCTGGTATACAAAGAGTACTATTGAAGTAGTAATAACCGCTATCGCAAACACATATTCTTTCTTCGTTGTCACAATGAGTATTTGGAACTCCTGAGAAACATTGCTTGGAATTTGTGCATTGAGAACCCAGATCGAACTCTGACACATTGATCGTTTCTTCTACCGCCATGTCAATGGGTGTTCTTTCCGTACTCTCTGCCAAAAAAAAAAAAAAAAAAAAAGTCTAAAATTAAAAAAAATTATAATAATAAATAAATGACTACTTAAATTAAGAAAGCTATTAAATTGGTAGACTGACAAGGAGTGATGTTAGTTCTTGCATTTAAACGAAGATTTCGATTGTTGCACCACAACAACGACAATTGACAACGTTAATGTTTATTGTAAAAGCCCTACAAGAAAGCTGTTTGAAATAATTATTTTTCCTTATACGACTAGCTATCTGCAACAGACGTTTATTATTTTGAAGCAATGTCCATGCATTCATTAACGGTAAGGACCACGGGGAGTTCTCCTATGAGAGACAGCGTCACCTGGACACAATACTTTATGAGTTTTTTCGTAAGAGTGTGGTTTACACTCTATTTTCGAAAAACAATTTATGTCACTGAATCTTTCCTTTATTTTTTACTTGTTAATTTCTTAATTCCTGAAATGCAATTATAAATTAATCCTTTGAGTTGATAATTGAATAATATTTTAGAAATTTGACAAAACTTTACTGATATTAAGTAAGAGAAGTGCATGTTTACATTTTTTATTAGACAATATAGATTGATAAAAAGAAAAGCAATGCTTTTCATTCATGTATGAAATAAGTATTTTGATTTACTTGTAAGAGCATTAAAAAAAAAAAAGACTACCACCTTAGAGTTTTTCTAGATATTTGTCAAAACGTCCAAATTGGAAAGTGTACAAATACTTATTTGTAGATAGTGTATGTGTACCCGGATATATTGGAGGAATATTATAAGATGGTATGACAAGTCCGGAAAAACATGAAGTCAAAATTAAAACGGCAAAAGACATCAGAAACAGTTATATAAGAAATTATGCAATGTTGTTGCCAAATTATGTAATATGGATACTTCGAGACGAAAGTCATTGTAACTACAAGTCTCAAAGCAGCCAAATAAATAGAGTAACACAGTACTAGTTAATGTTTTGTTAGGCTCAATATGGCTCGTGCTATATCCTTGGTATTTACTGCTTCAGCTACAGCGAGTAGAGTTGTAACATTTAACTTAATTTGCCTTGTTAGCAGATACGTCGTACACCAACATTTCTCATGTCATTCCTGACAACCGGACTATCTTTTAAGAACCGTTAAACACATTTAGATGCGCATTTACAAAAGATTTAAGGTAAAAAAGTTCCATCATATTTTGTTGAAACTTTTAATGATGTACTTGTAAATATTTATGTGTATTATTTACTTTGAAAAAATACTCCGAGTATAATTTCAGTGTTCTGCTGAACCGTTGCAAATCTAAGAAAGTTTCCTTGTATTTGCTTTTATTAATAAAATATTTTGTTAATGTAAACAAATACACACAATTTTTTTTAAATTTTGCAAATACATAAAAAATATATTTTGCGTTCTCGTAACGAAGCTGTTTTATTTATTTCTAATAAATTTTGGTTTGGAAAAAAAAAAAAAAAACTTTGTAGTGTTAATGAAGTCCGTCCTCTAGGGGTATACATGGATACTGAAATATCAGGTTGATTTAAACACTTGAAAAAGGTTACTTACCTGGTATACAAAGAGCGATATTGAAGTAGTAATAACCGTTATCGCAAACACATATTCTTCCTTTGTAATTTAAGCAAAACCGGTTTTAATTACGCTTTATATATATGTGGATTTGAAATATTTAAGGGGAACTTATCAGAGATATTTATAAGAAAAGTTTGCTGCCTAAATTTTGTTCGACTTGCAGTATTATTTCGGAGTTATCGCGATGACAAAATTTCCTTTTCATGTATACATATATGTATTTACAGTCAGCAACAAAATTATTGAAGCACACAACCAATTTTTTATTATTTTATTTTTTTATTTTTTTAGGTTGATTGTAATTTTTATCATTAACTTATTTTTTTATAAAATGAATGAGTGACTTGATAGATAAATATTTTCTTAACAAAACAATGTTAGGTGTACATCTTCTAAATACGATTTATTGCATACTCTTCAATAATTTTGCTGCTGACTGTATACCAGATGATCCAAAAGTGACCAAAAAAATAAAAATATATATAATTTAAAAAGTACTGAATGTAGCTGTATGCAGTTTTCACTAAAATGTACAGAAAAGCATATATATATATATATATATATATATATATATAATAGTAGATACATTTTCCATCAACATATCGCGCTGTTTCCACAGTATTCTCTCAGATTTTAAACAGATCTGCGTGATCGAACAACGGCATATCGCGAATACTGAAGCTTTTTTTTAGAAGAATTTCCAATGCAGTAACATATAAGGTCATTCTAATGAATATCAGCCGTCACATCGAGCATTTATTATCCTAGTTACATTGTTGAATGTCCACCGCCACTGTAAAATAATTAGTGTTAAAATTAAAGAGACATTTCATTAAGAAAATTTAAGCTAATTTGCTAATAAATCTTCTGTTACCTAAAAAAAATCTCATATTTTTATGTGCGTTTCCGTGAAAACAGCATAGTGCCACAGTCAATACTATTTGAATAATTATTTTATATTTTGTGTCATTTTTGAAACATCCTGTATATATATATATATATATATATATATATATATATATATATATATATATAGATAGATAGATAGATAGATAGATAGGTAAATTTATAGGTTGATACATAGATAAACGAAGTGATTGAGATAGGTCGATTTCTAAAGAAATCAACATGATAGCAATAATAGGACATAAAACAAAATTAATATAAAATAAAATAAAATAAATAAAAAATAAAAAATGACTACTATAATTCAGAAAGTATTTAAATGGGCGGACAGATAAGCCGTGATGCATTTCACTTGCATTTTCTTGCATTTAAACGAAGATTTAGATTGTTGTACCATGACAACGACAACTCACAACTTTATTTTTAATCTTCATTCTAAAAGCTTTACAAGAAAGCTCTTTGAAATACTTATACTTTCTTATCTTTCAACAGACGAGCGCAGATAACAGAAATATTGTATTACTTTAAATATTTTAGAAAAACCCACTTACCTGGATACGACATGAAGGATTTCATTCGTAACAACCTCTTATACAGCATTTTACATAATTTGCAATATGTATTTGATTTTTAAAAAGGATTTCGTATGGCTTGTCAAGTTTATAAATTTGAAATGTTCTCAAAATGGAAAATACATGCATCATATTTTGTACACAGTCAATACATTGTTTATTGAATAAATAACATTCATTATTTGTAATTTCTCTTAATTTGTAGAATTGTTCTTTGAAAAGAAACAGAATTTCATTTAGCATAAAAATACTTCCCCATTTTTTTTTTTTTTTTTTGACATGAAAAAAAAAAAAAAAAAAAAAAAAAAAATTCTATAAAATCAGATAAGTTTGATATGGCAAAGCTAACCTAAAAAAATTTCCATCATCTGGAACAGAACATTTTTTAAAATGTGTCGGATATTCTATAATGATTGTTGATATTTTTCCTAGTGAGAAAAGTCGCTGGCATTTATATTGATACATAACCTAATTTACTTAAAACTGACTTATTATCATACTATAGATATCTGTTTGTATGTATGCCCGATTAACGTGAAAGAAGAATATAAGAGGATGTGGCAATTGCGGAAAAACAAGAAGTCAATTTATAACAGCGGAAGACATTAAGTTAACAGTTATACAAGAAATTTTGCATTATTTATATAACACTATGTAGGGTAGGTTGGGGTAATTGTAAACATGGGGTTATTGTAAACACACCCCTTATTTTTTTTGTTAGTTCAAATTTCAGAATGCAGATGCCAGCACATCTTCATACCTTCAAGGACCAATAGATGTTCATTGTTAATAAATCACTTTTGTTGTGAAGCATCATTTTGTTTATGCAGTTTTGTTTTGGTCTGTGAAAAAAGTGAAATACAGAATTGCAAGGATTGATTAAAAATACTCTAAATCATACGAAAAGGTGTAATATTAATTCATTTTCTTTAAAAATAGTTTTAAACATTTTAATTTACTTTATTATAATGATTTTTCTTTGAAAATCATGACTAATTTTTTGTTATTGCTTGTTTACAATTACCCCAGAAAAATCCTGCATTGGGGTAATTGTAAACATAAATTCCTCAGTAACACAACTTAGTATGAATGCATCTTATGTTTTTATTTTATTACTAAATTGTATTACAATTTTAATATGAATGTTATATTTCAGTCTATTTTATGATTTTCCTTAGTAATTAGGCCTAATCTATTCTATGTTATAAGTAGGCTTTTTTTTCTGTCTACTATTCTATTAATTTTTTTCTAATTCATATATATATATATATATATATATATAACAGAAATTAAGAAAACACTATTAGCTACAGTTCTGATGATTTAATCAAAGCAGTGAATGATGTGAGAGGACAATCCTTCTCCACAAAAAGTATTTTATCCCCAAAACCCATTGTTAAATTCTTGTCAAACAGTATCGAAACCAATGAATATGCAGTAGCAGTAAAAGAGAAGACAGCAACGTGCAGACTTGAGCAAATGAATTTTGGGGAAGTACTGACTTCTACCAGTGTCTTAGAACGTCTAAAGGAATGTGAAAAAAACAAAATTTCAAAAAGAAAGAAAAAGAATGTAAATGATAGAAAATCAAAAAGAAAGAAAGTTAATGATGATACAATAAAAAAAAGATTGATAGTGTTGAGGAAATAAAAGAAAATTCTACGGAAGTCCGATATACAAAACCCAAATTGCAGCATTTAATTCCTGGAAGTTATATATTAATAGACTTTATTGCCAACGATAAAAATAAGGTTAAATACAAGTATGTCTGTGTTATAAATTCCATAGCACAAGATGAATGTACAGTCACGTTGTAGAAAATGACATTTTTTCCATAAATTTATCACCCATAAAAGCTATTTTGTCAGCACCCTCTATTAAGTATAATGAAAAGAAACTTGTGCATACATTTCCTGGTTTTGTGAGTGTAAAAGAAAAATGAAAATCTAGTAAAACAATATGTTTGTACTTCAACAAATGTTAAATAAAGTGCTTTAGGTTTATTATCATCCAAAATTTATTTTATTATTTATTTAAGACATGATGTACTAATAAAAAAAAAATAGTTATTACATATATAAACATTAAAAAACTTTTCTAAAGTATTATATTTCATGTTATTATGCAATACATTATGGAAATATATCTGTTTACAATTACCCCATACTATATGGGGGAAACGTAAACACTATGGGGTAATTGTAAACAGGCCATTATAAATTTAAATAAAAACTTTAATGCAAAGTAAAATGCTTAAAACTTAGGTAAAGGTTCAAAAATTAAGTTTCTGTCATTTTTTTAATCTAAAAGTTATTTGTTTAGTTTGTATGAATGATCATATTCAGAAGTGATCAAAAGTGTTTACAATTACCCCAACCTACCCTAATGTGGATACGTCCAGAAGAAATACATCGTAACAATAGGTCTCAAAACTGCTAAATAAATAAAGTAAAGCAGTACTAGCCATGATGTTGAGAGATTCAATACGGCTTCCGCTGTAGTCATGGTACTCTTTTCAGTTATCTTGAGTAGATAACAGTTAACTTCATTTACCCTGTTAGCTGCTACGTTGTATGCCAATTCCTCTTATACCATTCCTCCAAGTCCGGCTACCTTCTCACCAGCTGCTAAACGTATTTAGATGCGCTTTTACATGAAATTTAGTATAAAAAATGTCCTGCAGTTTTTCGTTGAAACTTTTAATGGTGTACTTATAAATATTTATGTGTGTTATTTACTTTAAAAAAATACTCCAAATAATAAATTCAGCGTTGTGTTGAATCGTTGTGCTAGATGATAGACATACTTAAATTGCGTAGTATTCCTATCATGATCTTCAAGCATATAGTTGTGACTTAAATAAAATTTTTTATCTGAAACTAACGGTAAAAACAAACACTCAGAGAAAGTTTTGCTGAATCAATAAAAATGTGGTGTGCAGACTGAACATTTCTATTATAATGTGTTCCAATCGAAACAATTTCTTTTAGATTAAGAAAGTAATTTTTCTTTCATTCCTAAGAAAGTTTTTTTAGTATTTGCTTTTATGCATAAAATATTTTGTTAATGTAAGCAAGTACATGGAAATTTTCTTAAAATTTTGCAAACATTTAACAAATTATATTTTGTGTTTTCGTAACCAAACTATAGTATTTTATAGGCAGGAGAAGATTTATGATTAAGCCATAACTAGGATATGACGAGGCGTTTCATTTTAAACACATCAAATTTAATAGATGACTATGACGATTACAGATGAAATACACAAGTAACATAAACGACTACATTTTTAAGACTGATCTGTTTTAGCAGAGATAAAGTAAAGAGGAATGAACAGATCATTGATTGGACGTGACGTCACTTACCAAAGGTCCAATAGATTGAATCAGGAATACAATGACGAAATACACCACAATTCTCCTCCCCTTAATTCCGTATACCATACCTGATGGGAGGTTTTCTTACTCTAGATGATCTTCTTACAACCTGTTCAGAAAAAGACAAATTAGTATTTTTAAGTTTTGAATGTTCAGATTTTAGTTCATTTTTATTTGGAGTACTGTTGATATTTTTATCACAGTCAATTTCTCCAGGCTTTGTAGACACAGATCTACGGTCGGTTGGCACTGGATCTGGTGTAATGGAAGGCTCGGTTGGCACTGGATCTGGTGTAATGGAAGGCTTGGTTGGCACTGGATGTGATGTAATGGAAGGATCGGTTGGCACTGGATCTGGTGTAATGGAAGGATCGGTTGGCACTGGATTTGGTATAATGGCAGGCCTCCTACCAGACTTAGATTCTCCATTGCTTTGTAGGTGTGGACTCTTGCTATCGGGAACCATGAAAATATTTGCACCAGGACTTGTAGTTTCCTCTAGTTGTACTCTGGAACCTACACTTTTCAGTTGATCCACGTGTCTTTTCCATACACATGAACCTACTTGAATTTTGTAATGCAGTTTACCTAGTCTGGCAATTACTTTACCTATTTTCCATTTATCTCCTGATGTGTAATTGCGTACTGCAACTTTTTCATTTATTTGGAATTCTCTTATCTTTTTCTTGTTAAAAACATTTTTATGTTGTTTGTTTTCAACATAATTTTTAACATATGGTACAAGTAAATCCAGTTTTGATCTGATATTTCTCTTGAGAAATAATGATGCGGGACTCTCCCCTGTTGTAAAATGAGGCATTATTCGATATTGGAATAGAAATTCGTTTAACTTAAATTGGAGATTTCCGGGTTCTGAACTTAAGGATTTCAATCCTTTTTTAATTATTTGGACATATCTTTCGGCTTGACCATTTGTAGAGGGATGATATGGTGCAGTTAAACTATGTTTTATGCCTTTACTTTGTAAAAAATGTTCGAATTGTTCTGAAATGAATTGTGGCCCATTATCAGACACAAGGGACACAGGATAGCCATATCTGGCAAAAAGTGAAGAAAGACAGTTTATAGTGTTCTCAGCAGTAGTATTAGGAACAATGAACACTTCTGTCCATTTACTGTGGGCATCTACTACGATTAAAAACATTTTCCCCATCATTTGACCAAAAAAGTCTACATGTACAGTCGGTAACAGAAGTGTCCGAACACTAGAAAAAATTCCTATGTGAAAAAAGTACACTTAATACTGTTTCGTTAAATAAATCCTTGCCGAATCCTGTTGTTAGTCAGCCTAAGAACAGGATTCGACAAGGATTTACTTAGCAAAACTGTATTAAGTGCACTTTTTTTACACAGGAATTTTTGCTAGTGTTCGGACACTTTTGTTACCGACTGTATTCTGTTTCAAGGTGTTGTAGGCCATTCCCAGTGATGGTTGTCCATTTTAGGAGGATTGTGTTTTACTTTAATACAAACAGAACAGTTATTTGCTAAATTCTCAATGTCTTTATCAATACCTGGCCACCATACAAAACTACGTGCCAGTGCTTTCATTTTAACTATGCCAAAATGGCCAAAATGTAAATCTTCTAACACTTTTTGTATATGAACAGTAGGAATTACAACACGATTCCCTTGTAGTACGCAATTATTTAGTATAGAAAAACCTTCTTGTTTATGTTCGAAAAGTAAATAATTTGGCATCTGTGTGCCTGATATTAAATGCTGGTACATTTCTTTCAATGTTGGATCTCGCTTAGAACTTGCTCACAACGTTTTTGTAGTTAACGGTAACGAAGTGATTTGATGAATAAATAAACAATCGGATTCATCAGGGTTGCCAAATAAATTTCGTGACAAAGTTGGTGACATTTTTTCTGGCTGTAGCGAATCGGACGACGGCAGCAGTAAGTCTTCACTACGTAATGGAAGACGTGATAGAGCATCGGCATTTCCGTGCTCTGCAGATTTTTTATATTTAATATCATAATTAAATGTTTGTAAGTATAATGCATATCTTTGCATTCTAGCTGCCGAAAGTACCGGAATACTTTTTACGGGTGAAAATATGGAAACTAGGGGTTTACTATCAGTATACAGTGTAAATCTCCTACCATATAAAAATTGAAAAAATTTCTTTACTCCAAAAATTATTGATAACGCTTCTTTATCTACCTGACTATACCGCTTTTCTGCAGAAGACAAAGTTCTAGAAGCAAAAGCTATGGGTTTTTCGGAGTTATCTGGCATTGTATGCGAAAGTATTGCCGAAATTCCATAAGGAGAAGCATCAGTGGCTAAAATTAAGGGTAATTTAGGATTAAAGTGGGTGAGAATCCTTTCGGAAGTAATTTCCTGTTTAATTGCATTAAATGAATTTTCACATTTTTTAGTCCACTGAAAATTTACATTTTTACGTAATAATTCATTTAGAGGATAAGCAATCGTAGATAATTTAGGAACAAATCTAGAATAGTAAGATACTAAGCCTAAGAATGCTTTTACTTGCGTTACGTTTTTAGGTATTGGAGCATTTAAAATAGCAGAAATTTTTTCTTGCGTTTTGTGTATGCCATTTTTATCAGTTTTGTAACCGCAGTATGTAATTTCATCATTCATGAAAAAAGATTTTTCTTTATTTATTTTAAGATTATATTCACGTAACCTTTCTAGCACTTGTTTTAATCGCTCTAAATGTATTTCATCAGTTTCCCCTGAGATACATATATCGTCAATAAAAACTGAAATACCCTCTATACCTTTTAAAATTTGTTCTATAGTTCTCTGCCATATTGCTGGCGAACTGGCGATTCCGTATGGTAATCGCGTAAATTGAAATAAGCCTTTAGGAGTGTTAATAGTAAGTAATTCTTGTGAATTTTCCTCTACAGGTAAATGCAAGTATGCTTGATTTAAGTCAATCTTTGTAAAATGCAATCCACCCCCTAAATTTGCTAATATATCCTCAATTTTTGGTAACGGGTATTTGTCAACCTTTAAAAATTTATTTACCGTGACTTTAAAATCGCCGCATAAACGAATTTTCCCATTAGGTTTTACCACCAGAACAATGGGTGTTGCCCATTTACTAGTACTAACAGCTTTTATTATCCCTTCATTTTCTAATCTTTCTAATTCTTCATTTACTGCATTCCTTAATGCATACGTAACTGTTCGCGATTTACAAAATATTGGTGATGAGTCTTTCTCTAAATGTAATTCAGCTTTAACATTTTTAATTTCACCTACGTTATTTGTAAATAAATCCGGAAATTCATTCAGTAAATTATTTAAATTTTCCGAGATTTGTACTTTGTTTACCGGAACAGTTTGTAAATTGTTTGGGAATATATTAAATGTAGTTATCCAATCCCTACCTAGCAATAAAGGAAAATTGTCCTTTTTAACCAAATATAACTTAACATTCCTAGTTTTGTTTTCGTAAGTTACATTTACTCTAACAAATCCCTCGGGCTGGAAAATTTCTCCAGTAGCTGTTTTTAATTGTATATCAGCAGGAAACATTTTATGTTCTGGAAATAATCTCCGAAAACGATTTATCGGTACGGCGGAAATCGCCGATCCTGTATCAAGCTCCATTTCTGCTTTAGCACTATTTTCTATCAAAACCCAAATTTTTATAGGTTTAGTGCCTTCAGATTGTAATGACAAAATGTCTACAGTATCAAGAACATTTACATTTTTCTTTTGAGTAACATTGTTTTGTGCGTTCCGACACACCTTACTCAAATGACCGCGTTTTTTACAAAAATTGCAAACTGCATTAATAAATTTACAAACATTTGCTAAATGAGAGCTATTTTCACAACGATAACAATGAGTTTTACTTTTATTTGCACTCGCAGTTTTGTTCACGTTTTGTTTACTTAAGTTATTTTGAGAATAATTTTGTTTTGGTTTCCTAACACTAACAGAAACTTTATTCAAATTCAAATTCTTATTGTGTAATTCACTCATGTCATTTTCAGTACTTTGCATAGTTACGGCTTGTTCTACTGCTTTTTCAAAAGTCAAATCTTCAACCTGAGACATTAATTTACTTTGGATTGTTTCATTTTTTAATCCGCGTAAAAATTGTTTTAACAAATTTTCTGACAGCGAATCGCCCGTAAACGCGCAATGTGTTGTAAATTTCTTTAAACGAACACTAAAATCCTGCACAGATTCGTTATCTCCTTGAAAACATTTTCTAAATTTAATGCGTTCATTAATTTTGTTAGGTATCTTACACAGATGTTTTGTTAAGACATCAACTAATTCAGTGTAAGTTTTTGATTCAGGAAGATCTGGGAACAATAAATTTGTAAGTAAAATATATAATTTCGGTCCAATAAACGTAATTAAAGCACTAAGTTTTTTTTCATCTTTTATATCAAACAATATAAAGTTCTGTTCTAATCTTCTAATATAAGTATCAAAAGATTCAACAGAATCATTGAATTCTTTAAAATTTTGAAACATTTTTAATGAAAATATACTACTTCTAATAATAAAAAGATGCAATCAAATAAAAGAACAGAAAGAAAAAAATAAAATAAATGTGTAAATACCCTTTTCCCTCTTTTTCTCGAAAAATAAAAAATCGTAGACGAATAATTATCGATGGCGCCTATGCACTTCCGCCCCGACAGTAGACAGAAAACTCACCGCTGCTGCCTCCGATCCGATCTGCTTTATGATTCATTTCAATAAATAATTTTCTTTATGAAATAAGTAGATTTTGAATAAACACATATGTAGAAGATATTCCGTTCTTTTTTTATGAACTGCAGATTTCATTTTTAATTATCTTCAAGTAGATATTTGTAAATGTATAAGAGCAAAACTTTTTTGCTTTTTTCTTTTGTTTTATTCCTGGTCGCCATTATAGTATTTTATAGGCAGGAGAAGTTTTATGATTAAGCCATAACTAGGATATGACGAGGCGTTTCATTTTAAACACATAAAATTTAATAGATGACTATGACGATTACAGATGAAATACACAAGTAAATTAACGACTACATTTTTAAGACTGATCTGTTTTAGCAGAGATAAAGTAAAGAGGAATGAACAGATCATTGATTGGACGTGACGTCACTTACCAAAGGTCCAATAGATTGAATCAGGAATACAATGACGAAATACACCACACAAACGATTTCTGTACATCTAATAAAAATTTGATTCAAAACAATAAAATAACTTAAAGAATAAAATTATAGATTTAATCAAATCCGTCCTCTGCGTGTAAAAATGGGTAGTAAAATATAAGTTTATTTTAAATATTTGAGAACACACACTTACCTGGCAAACATAGTGTACTATTAAAGCTGTTGTAACCGTTATCACAGACACATATACTTCCTTCGTTGTCGCAATGACTATTTTCAACTCCAGAAATACATTGTTCGGAATCTGTGCATTGAGAACCCAACACGAATTCTGAAACATTGGTTGTGTCTTCTACAGTCATGACGCTAGGTGTTCCTTCCGTACTGCCTGCACAAATAAATAAATAAAAATAAATAAATTTTAAAAATAAATTTAAAAATTTAAAAATAAAGAGTAAATAAATAATAAATAAATAAATAAATAAAAAATAAAAAAATGAATAAATAAAAAGAGGGACGATTTGAAATAATTAAACTCTCTTATCCCACTAGCTATTTACTATAGACGCATATTATTTTGTAGGCATGTCCATAGATGTTTTAAATGTAGGGACCTCGAGCAGGTGTCCTGCTTAGGATAGTGTCACCTGGACATAATACTTTCTTCTTAGTTTTTTCGTGAGACTGCGGCTTTCACTATATGTTTACCTATTAAAATAATTTATAGCATTGAAACTCTTCTTTATGCATCATAGCTTGTAAACAGTCAATACATTGTCTATTGAATAAATAACATTCTTTACTTGTAATTTCACTTAATTTGTAGAATTGTTCTTTACAAAGAAATAGAATTTCATTTAGCATAAAAATACTTCCCATTTTTTTTTACATGAAAAAAAGAAAATATATATATCTATAATATGAGGTAAGTTCGATATGGAAGAGCTAATCTAAAAAACTTTGCAACATTTGGAATAGAATATTTTTAAAAATGTGTCAGATATTCTATAATGATTGTTTATTTTATTTATAATTTATTCTTAATTTTTTTTTTTTTTTTTTTTGTGAGGAAAGTCACTGGCACTTATAATGATATATAACATAATTTACTGAAAACTGACATATTATCATACTATACAAATCTGTTTGTATGTATGCCCGTTAATCGTAAAAGAAGAATATAAGAGGATGTGGCAACTGCGGAAAAATAAGTAGTCAAATTATAACAGCGGAAGACATTAAGTTAACAGTTATACAAGAAATATTACATTATTATTATAAAATTATGTAATGTGGATACGTCCAGGAAAAATACATCGTAACAATAGGTCTCAAATCTGCAAAAAAAAATAAAGTAAAGCAGTACTAGCCATGGTGTTGATAGATTCAATACGGCTTCCGCTGTAGTCATGGTACTCTTTTCAGTTATCTTGAATAGATAACAGTTAACTTCATTTACCCTGTTAGCTCATACGTTGTACGCCAAATGCTCTTATACCATTCCGCGAAGGCGGGCTACCTTCTCACCAACTGCTAAACGTATTTAGATGCGCTTTTACATGAAATTTAGTATAAAAAATTTCCTGAAGTTTTTCGTTGAAACTTTTAATGGTGTACTTATAAATATTTATGTGTGTTATTTACTTTAAATAATACTCCAAATAATAAATTCAGTGTTGTGTTGAATCGTTGTGCTAGATGATAGATATACTTAAATTGCGTAGTATTCCTATCATGATCTTCAAGCATATAGTTGTGACTTAAATAAAATTTTTTGTCTGAACACTAACGGTAAAAACAAACACTCAGAGAAAGTTTTGCTGAATCAATAAAAATGTGGTGTGCAGACTGAAAATTTTTATTATAATGTGTTCCAATCGAAACAATTTCTTTTAGATTAAGAAAGTAATTTTTCTTTCATTCCTAAGAAAGTTTTTTTGTATTTGCTTTTATACATAACATATTTTGTTAATGTAAGCAAATACATGGAAATTTTCTTAAAATTTTGCAAACATTTAACAAATTATATATTGTGATCTCGTAACCAAACGATTTCTCTACTTCTAATAAAAATTTGATTCAAAACAATAAAATAACTTACAAAATAAAATTGTAGATTTAATCAAATCCGTCCTCTGCGTGTAAAAATGGGTAGTAAAATATAAGCTTATTTTAAATATTTGAGAACACGCACTTACCTGGCAAACATAGTGTACTATTAAAGCTGTTGTAACCGTTATCACAGACACATATACTTCCTTCGTTGTCGCAATGACTATTTTCAACTCCAGAAATACATTGCTCGGAATCTGTGCATTGAGAACCCAATACGAATTCTGAAACATAGGTTGTGTCTTCTACTGTCATGACGCTAGGTGTTCCTTCCGTACTGCCTGCACAAATAAATAAATAAAAATAAATAAATTTGAAAAATAAATTTAAAAATTTAAAAATAAAGAGTAAATAAATAATAATTAAATAAATAAATAAAAAATAAAAAAATGAATAAATAAAAAGAGGGACGAGAATAATTTAAAATTCTTTAAATGGTAGAATAATAAGCAATGAATTCAGTTCTTGCATTTAGACGATGATTTCGATTGTTGCACCATAAAAACGACAATTCATAACGTGTGTTTTAATCTTTATTCGAAAAGTCCTACAAGAAAGCTGTTTGAAATAATTAAACTCTCTTATCCCACTAGCTATGTACTATAGACGCATATTATTTTGTAGGTATGTCCATAGATGTTTTAAATGTAGGGACCTCGAGCAGGTCTCCTGCTTAGGATAGTGTCACCTGGACATAATACTTTCTTCTTAGTTTTTTCGTGAGACTGCCGCTTTCACTATATGTTTACCTATTAAAATAATTTATAGCATTGAAACTCTCCTTTATGCATCATAGCTTGTAAACAGTCAATACATTGTCTATTGAAGAAATAACATTCTTTATTCGTAATTTCACTTAATTTGTAGAATTGTTCTTTGCAAAGAAATAGAATTTCATTTAGCATAAAGATACGTCCCTGTTTTTTTTTGACATGAAAAAAAGAAAAAAAAATCTACAAAACGAGGTAAGTTCGATATGGCAAAGCTAACCTAAAAAACTTTGCAACATTTGGAATAGAACATTTTTTAAAATGTGTCGGATATTCTATAATAGTTGTTGGTTTTTTTTTTCTTTTTTTTAGTGAGGAAAGTCGCTGGCATTTATAATGATATATAACCTAATTTACTTAAAACTGACATGTTATCATACAATAGAAATCTGTTTTTATGTATGCCCGTTTATCGTGAAAGAAAAATATAAGAGGATGTGGCAATTGCGGAAAAACAAGAAGTCATATTATATCAGCGGAAGACATTATGTTAACAGTTATAGAAGAAATTTTGCATTAATTTTGTAAAATTATGTAATGTGGATACGTCCAGTAGAAATACATCGTAACAATAGGTCTCAAATCTGCTAAATAAACAAAGTAATGCAGTACTAGCCATGGTGTTGATAGATTCAATACGGCTTCCGCTATAGTTATGGTACTCGTTTCAGTTATCTTCAGTAGATAACAGTTAACTTCATTTACCCTGTTAGCTGATACGTTGTACGCCAATTCCTCTTATACCATTTTTCCAAGTCGGGCTGCTGTCTCACCAACTGCTAAACATATTTAGATGCGCTTTTACATGCACTGTAAAAAAAAAAAAAAAATGTAAAATCACGGTATTTGACCGTATAATTTTAGGGGAAATGACCGTTTTGCTACCGAAACGGTCATAATCCGTAAATTAATATTTTTGAAAGCATTTTAGGAAATAACCGTATAATTTTACGGTAAATGACCGTGTTGCTAGCTAAACGGTCGTAGCCCGTAAATTGATGTTTTAAAAGTATAATTCTTTTGAATTTTTACGAGAAAAAGGTAATCTACGCAAATTGCTCTTATCTTCTATCAAACCATTTTTTTTACGAGAATATCTTTTATTTTGTTTTTGAAGAAGGGAGAGAAATTCTCACCCATTATTTTCCTCTAATATAATCTTGAAATAAGACTACCTGTTTAGTGTTAGTGTTTACGAATAAAAATGATTTCGAAAAATATATATGATTTTCTTTCTCAAAAATCAGCATAGTCAGCCTTTATAGAAGAAGTAGAGAAAAAAAAAAGGCCAGTAGCCACAGAATTTCTAGAAAAAAGCGTTTAAAGTTTCCGTATTCTTTAAATAGTAGGGATTTCACAATCTGTCCAGCGCTACCGTGGCGTGCTTAGTAGAGTACAAGGCTATCACCCAGACGACCAGAGTTCGATGCAACCTGCGGGCTTTTTTTTTTCTTCGTTTTATGTAATCTAAACTTTTATTTAATTTTACCTTATTTTATAATTCAATTCAACTTTGAAAATTTTAAGAAAAAATTAGTTAATTTTCTTGAATATAAAATAAATAAATTTTACAATTTGCAATATTTATAACTTAAAAATATAATAAATTTCTATAACTTAAAAAATAAATTTAATTTTTGTTTTAACTAAAAGTAAAAGGTTTCCAATATGATAATTGACTGACTTCTTAATTTTGTCAAAAATAGCAAATTTAGATTTTAAAATAGTCTTAAAAGAAAATATATTTTATGCATAGTTTGAACGTTGACAATATTCAATCACTGTAAAACATTTCTGTAAAAATAAAGCATTTTTTTAACATAAATACAACATAGGTTGCTGTATATTTTTACTGCTAGTTCTGTAAAAATAATTGAAGATTTGTTACTTCACATTGTGCTGTAAATCGGTTTAAAAATTTTTCCAGTCTTTTTGTGCGTATGACACGATTTATCAACCTATCAGTTCTGATGTTGACTTTATCAGTTTTTGTAAAGAAAGGTCACTGTGATCCCAACGGCGCGGTTAGTAAAGCGCTGGCCATCGAAACAGGAGATAGTGAGTTCGAATCCCGGGCTGCCGAAGACGGTTTGCGTAGAATGAAAATTAGCTTTCATGCGTAAAAAAATAAATAAGTTGTGGATTTCTCACTGCACGCATGTGTAACAATTGCAAGAAATTTTTTCAAAGCATCCGAGAAACTCAAACTTTAACTTATAAATTTACGGTCAATGCTACTTTTTTTGCAGGTTAATTGTATGTTTCATCACAACGTAAAATTACTGGCGATACATCATTCATCGTCTAAATGTTTTTTTTACGGGCTTTGTTTGGAATCTCTGCTGCCGGGCTTTGCCCGCAATTTTACTGCAGCATTTTTTACATTTTTTGCCCGAGTAACCTTGCGGGAGTCATCCGCACCTACCTTTCGGGAAGGAAAATCCTCGTCAATTGGGGCGGGGGTACGTCAGTACTTCCTCAAACGAAGGGTTGCCCCCAGGGCTCATGCCTAGGACCAGTTCTCTGGAATCTCATCGCAAATACAATCCTGCGACTCATGGTCTCTGCGGGCTTTACAACCTTTGCGTATGCGGATGACTTCTCAGTTATTCTCTCGGGACGCCGTAGAAGAGATCTGGAGGATCAAGCCCAGGAAGCCTTTACCCTTTTCAGTCAAATTCTCAAAGATTTAGACCTACAGCTTTCCCCCTCAAAATCCAAAGCCCTAACTCTTGCATTTCCCAAAGCCCTCCAGAGGAACCCCAAGATGAGGATTGATGGCACCAGTGTGAACCATGTAAAACAACTAAAACTCTTAGGAATATTTTTCGATGACCACCTCAACTGGCTAGCCCACATAAAATACTTAAAAGTCAAAACTCTCACAATGTACCAGAATTCAATGAAAATGGTTGGAAAGAGGTGGGGAATCTCCACCTCCCACCTAAAAATCTGGTACTCCACAATAGTGGAAAAAATCCTAACATATGGTGCTGGCATTTGGGGTGGTCACCTCAGAAAAGATGCAATCAATCTCCTCAATTCAGCCCAACGTCCATTCCTCTTGCAAATTGCAAGGGGATACAAAACTAGCTCCACTGATGCCCTCACCGTCATCACTGGGATTCCTCATGCCCATCTGCAGGTGTCCCAAACATACATCAAAACAAGAATTCTTCAATTAAATGACTCCGAACTCTCCTCTATAGTTTTCCCCAACACCCCCATCCAATCCCTAACCTGCAGTTGGAGCATCCACCCGGGGAAGGACGTAGCCTCTATTCTAATTAATAGTACTAAAAATAGCTTCTATCCCTCTGCTCCAGTGGCGATCTACACCGACGGCTCAAAGACAGAACAGGGTGTCGGAGCGGCATTCTGTGTCCTTGACTCAGACGACGTCGTCCATCGGTGGTCGGGCAGACTCGTGGACCATAACACCGTCTTCCAGGCTGAAATCTTAGCAATTAAACAAGCTCTGGAATGGGCAAACAACCATCCACACTACCGAGAGCTCAGTATTAACAGCGACAGCCTCTCGGGTCTGCTTGCTATAGCTCGTCACAGGAGCAGACATCCTCAAATCCAGGAAATCAAACAACTTCTAACGAATTAAAACTTAAAAATCTCCCTGGCACACGTTTCTGCCCACAAGGGAATCACAGGCAATGAACTTGCAGACTCTCTAGCCAAAGAGGCCACAAAACTCCCAAACATAGATTTTGCCCTTCCTGCCCCTCCCTCTTTTGTCAAGTCGCGAATCAAACAGATCCTAAGCCTAAAGTGGCAAAGCCTGTGGGATGACTCAGAGAAAGGTAGATATACCTACAGCCTTATCCCACGGGTCGGCGCCAACTCATGGTCTCTAACACCCCCAATAACAGCCTTTCTAACAGGTCATGGACCTTTTCCCTCCTACCTGCACAGGTTTCATTGCCGGCGTTCTCCCTTGTGCCCCTGCGGTGAAGAGGGAACTCCCAACCACTACTATTACCACTGCTCCCTAACCCGTAACTTTCACCTCCGAAACCCCTCCCCACGTCCTCCCAACTGGCTGGACAACATAATCACCCGCGATAGACTTGTAAATAAATTAAATAAAACCTTCTCCCTCCTAATCGACATTACAAATATAACTGATTAAATAACAAGTACTTGGTTACCTGCAGAGCCGCTAAACCGGCCATTTCCTTGCCTCAATTCAAAATTTCGCCCAGTGTCGCGAGAGGGTATCAATCCTGGCGAAATTTCCACTTTGTTGCTCTTTGCCACCAATGAATATATTCCTGGCAAAATTGTGCACAATCTCAAGAGACTTTCAAGTGTGCAAACCTCATGAAGAATCTTTGTATCAAGAATCTCAAGTGTGCAATCCTTCAAAACTCGCGAAAACTGTAACATGTACCTCATCCTCACTATGTAACCATCGAGTGCCCTTTGTCGCGTGAGGCCCAAGCCTGGCACTCGTTATCGCCCTTTAGCGCGTGTAAGGGTCTCCCTTGGCGATCTATGTAAATACTCCTGTTCTTTTATTTTCAATAAACGTCCGGCAGGGCTTGAACTAGCCCTTTGTTCCTCCTGCGTGCAGGGGGTTCTCTTCGGGACAGCCCTACTTGGACTTCGGTCCTTGTATAGCTAAACACCGCTCTTCGAGCGGTGAGCCGGGGCTGCTCCCCTGTTAAAGCATTTTTTACAGTGTGCAATTTAGCATAAAAAATTTCCTGCAGTTTTTCGTTGAAACTTTTAATGGTGTACTTATACATATTTATGTGTGTTATTCCAAACTTTGGTTGGAATATTGTTGGTGTTATTTGCAACTTTGCAACATTTGGAATAGAACATTTTTTAAAATGTGTCGAATATTCTATAATGATTGTTGATTTTTTTTTTTTTTTTTTTAAGTGAGGAAAGTCGCTATCATTTATAATGATATTATCACAGCGTATATTGAGTCTTTTGGTGCTGTGATTAACTTTTTCGTTTTTCAAGAAATTATCTTTCGCAATTAAAGAAATAATTTAACAGATATAATTAATCTTTCGTGCTGGGATTCAATTTTTCCCCCTTTTCCAAGAAATTTTCTTTTCCAATTAAACAAATAGCTTAACAGGTGGGGGTGATTAAATAAAAAAAAAAAAAAAAAAAAAAGAAAAATGTAAATACATGTTAAGAAATATGTAAAAATGCTTAGGAAAATAAGAAGAATAGTTTGTATAGAGATAATCCGAGGGTGAGAGCATCCTTTGTGTATGGGATCAAGATTACAAATTCCATGGGGGAATTTGGGTAAACAAAATATATTCTAGAAAGTATGTTGAAAATATGAGATTCTTTGTTCCAGTTTCACGAGCAAAGCATTCATTTTGTTAAGCTGCTTTGGGAAACAGCTGTAAATGCCATCGTTCTGGAATGCATATTGCATCTGCATAGGGAAAGCTAGTATTCAAAAATCCTTTCTCTCTTTTCCTTTTTTATCGAAGTGAAGCGTGAAACGTGACCTCGAAACAGATGGCTGAAGAAAACAGCTGATAAGCGGGGATCCCCCCTTTTCACTCCGTTCTGTGACGTGAGCACAAGAATTTCCATATGAAAATCACAGGGGAGGGGTCACAAGCTGTACCTCGTGGTTTTTCTACGCATTCATTCGGCGTAGTGGGTTTGCTGATGTATCATGGGGAGAGGAAGGCGGGGCGACTGCTTTCCCCTCCCGGTTTGGATAAAAAGTGGACATTTTTAGTTTTTGGGGAAGAAAAAAAAAAGAAAAAAAAAGATGAGATGAGTCTTCTCGTTTGGGAAGTAGTGAGTACTTGATCTGATTGAGACTCGCTGGTTTAGGCGAAGTGTGGTCGCAAGATAGTTTTTTTTTATGAGAAGAGATTGGAGGCAGGTTTGGTTCGCTTGCTCGTGATAAGCAGAGGCTGATGTGAGATCTCTGGAGGCTAGTTTTTCCTCGTGATATCTAGTGGTGGGCTGAAGATAATGATGAAAGGTCGAGCGAATCTTGGGTAGTTTTTTATGAGACGGGTCGTAAGGAAGGTAGAGCAGCGAGTTGTAAAAGAAGGAAGAAGAAACGAAGAGTGTTATGAGAAGGGAGTGAACCGTACGAGCTATGCATGCCGGTGGTGGTTTTTCGAAAAAATTAAGCTGGTGCTATTAAGTTAATGGAATCGAGCTATATTTTTCCCTGAAAGCAAAAGTTGTCGGAGCCCTTATAAAAGAGACGAGTGAGCGTATGGCTGAAAAGCTGGATAATTTCGCTGTTCCTGAACGAAGGTACCCGGAGTGTAGAAGTATTGACGTTTCCCGATGGATGCTTTGTCCTTAAAGTGGTTGTGAAAAAACTCTCCTCGACGCTTGGCGGAACTGTTGCAGCTAAAATACCAAATGTTATGTAAGTCAATTATTATATTCATGTCTTTAATTATTCCTGCTTCTTGTATATTGTTGCTTCACTTAAAATGTATTAATTTTTTTTAAGATAGTAATTTTGTGTTGGTATGTAAGGACGAATGGTCCAGTTCAACACTAGCTTCTGTATCATGATGGTATATTTTCCCTTATTCTGCTGAAAGTTAAACGTTAAGAAATATAGTGTAATCCTACTGTAGTCTAATTAAAAATTGGTATATGTTAAAAGCTCAAATTTTAGTGTTGGTGATCCTTTGGGAAAGTATTGTTTTTTTTTATTTAATTGTGTCAGAGAAAAGATAACAATGAAAAATTAATTACACTAGAGAAACAAGTTTATTTTCTTTATTTACTCTTGTCTGCGGGTAGTGTTTACCCATTTTTCTGAACTAGGGTTGTGCGATAGAAAAGTTAATAAGTAAAAGATAAATTTTAAGAACACAACGCGAATTTATCTTTAATGTTTGTTTTTGTTTAATTCTATACGATCACCTTATCTTTCTTTAAGTTACAAGGAAAATTATAATTGGATAACTTAAACATTTTTTTTATTATTAAGGAAATAATTACATTTGTTTTTATGTCGTTATTATTTAAAATCTAGTAAATAATCACGACTTTAGGTTTAAAGTTGAAGCCAAAGGCAACTTAAACTAAATGAATATTATTTTAAAGTTAAATAGATTTGAATCTTAAATTTAAAAACTTAGCCTAAATAAAAATATGATAAATGATGCCGTGCCCATTTGGTAGTCAGGAGTAATTATTTGTTTCTCTAGCGGTAAGTTTGGCACCGCGCTTAGGTCTTAAACTATATTAATAATTAAATGAATTATTTTAGTGTGTACTTTTGTATTTTTTTTTTTCAAGTCTACTCAGAATATTTTTTTTTCTCTTTTTCTAACTCATGTATTGTGGAGCCACATTGATGAGGAAAAATGTATGGACCTGTGTTGTGACGAGTGAGGATGTATTTCCTTCTGTTGCCCTGTGGTGAGATCATAAAATTTTTGTTTTGATTTACATTCTATTTAAGGGTGAAAAATTACTTGTTTATTTTATATATATTTTTTTTTAATTGGAAAAATTTTGCTTTTATGTATTGTGTGAAATGAAATTTTATAGTATACATTTTGCTGGAAGGAAGAATTTTGTCAAATGTAATCAATAGATCTGATAATTAAGTGCAAAATAATTATTTCTTGTTAGAGAAATTGTAATCAGTAAAATTTATTTTTTTTTTGGAAGGGCTTACGAATGTTGGTAAAATTCAAATTTTTTTTTAAAAAGTATATTTGAAGAAAAAACTAAATAAATAAGTTAATTGATCTGCAGAATTCTTCTTTCAGCCTATGAATTGCAATTATTTTTTTTTAGTGTTACTCCATTTTTCTTGTGCAAAATCAAATTTACATATCTTTAAAATTTTGCTTGTGATATTCATATGTATACATTCATTTGCATTATTTTTTTAAGTTACTTGTGTAGTAGAAAATTGAGTCATAACAAAGAAGGATTTTTTTGTGGTTAAAATTATTTTTCGGTGTAAGACAAAATTTTGGAAGTATTAGGACTGGTAATTCATTGGTTTTGAAATTTTGTTGCTTTTAAGACAACTTATGGCTGGATTTACAGGCCAACAAAAAATTTGGAAAAATAGTTAACTTATAAAGTGTAAATAATTTAAAGTTTTTCTCTCAAAAAAAAAAAAAAAAAAAAAAAAAAAATCCTTCTTATATTTTGCTTTGCTTTATCATTACTGTATTGCTTATACATGCTTATACACAGATTTACAAAACAAATACATTAGGGGTTAAAAAACATATGGAATTGGTATTTGTTAACACATTGTGATAATTAGATACAAGACTTTATTACATTATCAATTTGATATATGTTACAGACATAAAAATGAGTACCCATGTTTACTGTTTGTTATATGTAAATTTTATGACTCAATTTAAGTAATTTTTTTTTTTCCTCTCACTTGGTTTTCTATGCTGCTATATTGTATAACCTTGTTTTCTGCTCCGTATTTGTATTGGCTAGAACATTGAGTTGGTTAGGAAGAATTGTGTTTTTTTTAAATTTGAAAAGAAACTGAAGGTTTAGCTGTGGCCTTGACGGTCAAGGGGTTAAAAACATTATTAGACAGTTTAGTGCTAAAAAATTTCGCTAGTGTTAGGAATTTTTTTGTGGTGTTTTGCATTTGATTTAATTGTCAGTATGGGTGAAAAACCGGAAACAGGGGTTGAAAATAGCAGTAGTAAGGACGCTACTCAGCCAAATGGCCCGACATCGGCCCTAAATATGGTCATTGCTCAGGATCCTGAAATTACTAAAGGTCGGCGTAGGGAATTTTTAATTGACAACCTCTCACTAATCCCAGTGTTTACAGGTAGGGATCCTAATTTTTCGGTTACTGACTTCTTCCACAAAATTACGGAGTTAGCCGAGTATGCGGGATGGAAGGAAGAAGATTATTTTTTTGCAGTTAAGCAAAGGCTGGCCGGCGCTGCTCAACAGGTTTTTAGGGACTATGCCCATAATGTTAAAAGTTATAAAGAATTGGAAAAGTTGTTAAGAGACAGGTTCACCGAAAAACCAGATCTCCATCATGTCTTTAGTGATTTTTGGAACTTTTCTCAGAATATAAATATGCCGGTGCAGGACTTTATTGTAAAAGCTAAACAAAAAGTAAAATTAGTGGTAAAAGCACAGAAAATTCCCGAGAGCGCGTGGGTTCAAACGGAGGAGGAGTGGCTTTTGGCTATGCTAGTTAAGAACCTCCATCCTAATATTAGAAGAGGTGTTATAGCTCGCTCCCCTATGTCAGTGTTAGAATTAGAACAAATTGCTTTAGCAGAAGAACGTGCTTTTAAAGCGACACAACCGTTTTTCGAAAACACGCAGCAGAGTCACAGTCAGCTAGAAATGGCTTGCGCTGCGCAAAGTACTAACAATCATGCTGAAGTATCAAACTCCCAGGTGTCAGGTCTCACAAATTTAATCGCGGACCTTACTGAACAAATTGCAAATCTAAGCTCAAAAGTGCAGGCGCTGGAGAGTAGAAACTTAAGGAGACCTCTACCTCGTCCAAAAAAAGAGGTAGTTTGCTATGCATGTGGAATCAAGGGGCATTACAAAAATGAATGTCGAAATACGAGAAATAGATTCGACAGGCGACCTCGAGATGACAGGAATAGCCACCAACACAGAGCAAATGAACAAGCTAATGATGAGGAAAATTTAAACTAGTTAGGGTCTCGTCAGAGAGAGCGACTGCAGGGGACCCTGTGCGACAGTGTGAATCGCTCACCATACCGAAGGTTAGGTGTGAGGAGGGTGCTGGTAACCCTAAGGTAAATAACAGACATCATGAAAGTGTGGAATTCACGGGCGGGAACTGGAAAACCTTAGGCTCCAAATTGCCAATAGTAGAAATGGAACTTAATAATGAGAAATGGCTTGGGCTAATTGACTCAGGATCGAGCTGTAATATTGTGTCAGATGTTATTTTAAGAAATGTAAATTTGTGTAAAGTGCCATGTCAAGTAAATTTAAAAACTCTGTTGGGGGGGGATGTAACAATTCAGGATAAAGTAGAACTGCAATTCAAATTGGGAAACAAGTATTTTACTGATAATTTCAATATTGCTAGGGGTTGCATGTCACCAAATTTCCAACTAATTTTAGGGGTGCCTTGGTTGTTGAAATTTCAAATCCAAATAAATTGTAAAGATAAAATGCTTAGTGGGGAAAATTTTCAGTGTCCTATTTTTGCACAAAACTGCGAAAGTGTAAATTTTATTGATTCAAGTGTAAAATCCATTCCAGTTTATACTAAACAAAAACTTGTGTTACCCCCAAATTCTGAAACTATCATTAATGTAAAAATTAGAGATTTTAATTGTGTAAATACGGAAAATGTTTTAATATATCCACATAAATTTATTGGGGAATCTGCTGTGATTAGCCACACCATCTGCCAAAATTCTCCTAACAACTTTAAGGTCAAAATTTTAAACTTGAATGAAGCTCCTGTCCATGTAAATAAAAATTCACAGGTCGGTTTTATGGAGGAAATTGTTAGTGACCAGTCTGAGGAATATGTGAATTGTGCTGAGGAGGAGGAGATTGGGGAGGTAGAAAACATTAACCTGGAATGGGACACAAATTTTAAATTAGACCACTTAGATTTAGATTTAAAAGTCAAAGTAGAAAATTTTTTAAAAAACAACTCTGATGTGTTTGCGGCTTCAGTTCTAGATCTCCCTGGCTGCGACACGGTTCTCCACAACATTAAGTTAGACGACAAAACTCCAGTTAGATGTACCCCATACAGAGTGCCATACAATTTGCGGAATGAATTGGATAGTCAAATAAACACCCTACTAGAAGCAAAAATTTTAGTACCGTCAAATTCTCAGTACGCGTCACCAGTGATTTTGGTTAAAAAGGCAGACGGGTCTTTTCGTCTGGCGTGTGATTTCAGAAAATTGAATAAAAAAATTGCTAATGACAGTTATCCGATCCCGAACATAGCCGAAACCATTGACTCGCTGGCTGGGGCCAAGTATTTTTCAACCATGGACCTCACCAGTGGTTTCTTTCAACAAAAAATTCCTCCCGATCAACAACATCTCACAGCAATTGTGACACACGACAAGCTTTTACAGTGGACTAGAAGTCCATTCGGACTTAAGTCATCCCCCGCTGCATTTCAAAGGTTAATGAACGTTGTGTTGAGTGGGTTGTCAGATCTTAATATCCTAATTTACATTGATGACATTTGTGTGTCATCAAGAGACATTGATTCACACTTTCAAAAGCTAGAAATTGTTTTCAACAGGTTAAGGCAACACAATCTAAAACTAAAACCGGCCAAATGCCATTTCTTTAAATCAGAGATTACTTTTCTGGGTTTCCAAATTAGCGACGGAGAAATTTTTCCAGCCAAAAAGAACGTGGAAGTCATAGAAAAAATCAAACGTCCTTCAAATAGGAAACAAGTTCGGTCTTTTCTTGGGTCAGTGGGTTTTTACAGGCGTCACATTTGTGACTACTCTAAAAGGTCAATTACACTCACTAATCTGACAAAAGAAAAAAATAAATTCGTGTGGTCACAGAAGGCTGAGGATGAGTTTCAGGACTTAAAGCATGAACTAATGAGAATCCCATCTTTAAAATTACCAGACATGTCCAAAGATTTTATTATTTACACAGACAGCTCAGCTGTTGCTCTGGGAGCGGTTTTATGCCAACCAGATGAGGAAAATTTTCCGTACCCGGTAGCTTTCGCTAGTCGGAAACTGAAGGAGGTGGAATCGAGATATTCAGCGACAGAGCGGGAGTTACTAGCTTTGGTCTGGGCTGTACAGTACTTTAAATGTTATGTTTTTAATAGGAAATTCACTATATACACTGACCATGCTGCCCTTACGCACGCTTTAAAACTCAAAGACCCCACTTCTAGGATTGCGCGGTGGTTATGCGCTCTTAGCGAATTTGACTTTGTTTCTCGCTATATCAAAGGGAAGTGCAATTCTGTGGCGGATTTTCTGTCCAGGTTTGTTGAACATTCTATGGAGATTACCAATAATGAAGGTGTGGAAAACTGTTTTGTGTCCGAGAGGGCTACTCAGGAGATTCAGGTTGATGATAGGTGCGAGTTGTTAAAAGATATCCAGTTTGCTCAAAGCAATGATCAATTTTGTAAATATGTAAATAATAGAATTTTTAAAGAATTACCAATCAATCCTAAAGGGTATAATTTTTTTGTAAAAAATGAGGTGTTGATGTGCAAAAGGGTGAGTCCAAAGTCCAGAAAGGAGGCAGGTGAAAAAATAGTTGTGCCAAAGGCTCTGGTTCCCACTATTTTTAGGTTAACGCATGAATCTAATGTGGCGTGTCATGCAGGTTTTTTTAAAACTCTACATCGTGTTAAGGAAAATTACTATTGGCAGGGGATGTTTGCGGATGTCAAAAGACTTGTGGCCTCTTGCCAGTCTTGTCTGGAGTTTAGGGCCCATAAACCCAAGAGGTTGGCTGAACTCCAGAGGTTGGAGATCCCAGAGTACCCTTTTTCTACAATACATTCGGATATTTGTGGGCCTTATCCCACTACCGAAAAGGGGAATAAATTTATTATTGTCTTCATTGATAGTTTTACGAAGTGGTGTGAAGCCTTTGCAGTGCCCAACATAACATCGGATACGATAGCTGACGCATTGGCAGAATTTGTTTGTAGGCATGGGACTCCTGAGAAAATAATTACTGACCGAGGAAAAAATTATATGAGTGAAGCAATCGAGCAGGTGTATGAGAGATTAGGAATCAGGCACATACATACCACAAGTTTCCACCCTAGCTCAAATGCGAAGGTAGAACGTAACCATGCCACTATGAATAGTGCCCTTGCACATCTAGTCAATAGTAACCATAACGACTGGGACGAGAAGTTAAAGTTTGGACTGTTGGCGCTCCGCTCCAGTGTGCACTCAACGATAAATGAGACTCCCTTTTTTGTGACTCATGGTAGGGACATGAAACTACCGTATAATGCGCTTGAGACTAGTGTTCCTCGGAACTATAATGATTGCCCCTCCTATTGCGACCAATTAATTCCCTCATTGCAACAGGTCTTTTCACAAACAAAAAGATTCTTAGAGCAAGCTGCTGACAAACAAGAAAAGCTTCGTAGTAAAATTGCCGTAGATAAAAAAATAAAAGTAGGTAGTCTGGTCATGCTGTTTACTCCTACCATAAAACCGGGTTTGTGTAAGAAATTCAATAAAGTCAATAGGGGTCCTTTCCGGGTGATTCGCAAACTGAATGAGGTTAACTTTGAAATACAAGAGGTGCGCAACAATAAAAATGTCCAAATTGTGCACGTGGATAGGCTTACAAAAATGATTGATAAACCTGTCTTCCCTGAGTTTGTGAGAGACGGTAGCACTGAGCAGGGTAGTGGGGTAACTCCTGCTGTTGTGGAGAACTCCGGTGAGAAAGAGGTTTTTGTAGATCGGTATGAGTTACGTAGACGAGAGAGGTTGGAGAAAAGAAAGAAACGGCTAGTGTTTCGCTCTAGTGAAATTGAGGACACCTTGTTGGGGGTTGGCCTGGATAACCAACTGCAGAATTTCACAACCCAGGTTGATAGCACAGTTACGGACAGGGATGGCAGTTCTAGCGAGCATGTTGGCGCACAGGTGTCCCAGGCTAGTCTCTCTTCTCTCGGTGGTCACAGGGCCTTGTCACCAACAGTGAGTGAGGCAGAAGAGAGTAGTTTTCAACAAAGGGGGGTAGGTGCTCATAACACAGTACCGATAGCATTTCACTCTTATAACCTTCGCCCTAGAAATAGGCGAAATTTGTAAATATAAAATTTTTTTTTTGTAAATAGTTGTATATTTGTTAGTAGATTTTTTGCATATCATTCTTTTTTTGTAGTATAACTAGTAATCTTAATATTTTCGAAAGGGTGCTTTCAGTGGGAAATATTAGGGTAAAAAAAAAAAAAAAAAAAAAAAAAAACAGTTATGGGGGGTAAGAAAATATTGGGCTCTGAAGCTGTTGAGCAGACGGTCAAAAGTTTTTTTTTATATATTTTCTCCTTTGCCCTGTATATGAGTAAGGTTCGGCTGTCCTCGAGCAATGTTACAAAAAAAAAAAAAAAAAAAAAAAAAAAAAATTTAAGTGTAAAAATAGAAAAATGTAAAAACCAAAAAAAAAAAAAAAAAAAAAAAAAAAAAAAAAATTGTACAATCGCGGCAGCATGTGCACTTACTTAATAATCTAGTGTGATATATTTTGTGTAATGTATTTCTGGGCGCACAATTTTATGTCATGGCGTTCTTTTGACGTTAGTAGTACCGTGTGCCAGTCAAAGTGTTTGCACTGTTAGAAATTATCTCGGGGCAGGTCACAACTTTGGGGTAACCATGCATGGTGTTATTTGCATAATGAGCAGAAAGCAAGGTTGGTCAAAATTTGTAAAATGGTGTATTTAGTGCTTGTCTATATCATCTGCTCAAGACTGTGTTTACTCCAAGAAACTGTGTTATAAGACTGTATGTATAATTACACACACTGTGAACTGATATTACATTACGTATTTTGGACAATTATTTTGGAACTGCTACAAGATATATATGAACATTTTTATTGTAATAAATATAAACTTTAACACGGAATGTCAGACTTCCGCGTCCAGCAATGAACAATAGTGTATCACATTATATTAAATTTTGGTTGACCTGTGTAATATTTCCTTAGTTATATTTTTTTTTTTCTCAAAACTGTGTGTTGAAAAATAAGTGCTGAAAGTATATTATTAAAAGCAATTGTGTATTTCTAGAGAAAAGGCTCAATCATGTAAATTTTTTTTTTGAAGGAATATTTCATTTTTTTTTTTGGTTTGCTGTGCTTTTGATGTATCATGTAAATAGCTGTAACAGTTTGGTCATTATGTGGAGGTTTTCCAAAAACAACAGAGGCCAACCCAGTGTTCTCCCCTTTATTTTGATCTAATATTTTGAGGTGAAAGGAGTATTCCTGTTTTCAGTAAATTATATGTCAGGCGGATGGGTATGCAGTGAATATTGATCTGTAGAGTCTTTAAGTATCTCAATAGTAACTTTTTTTTAAGTTGGCAATCTTTATACGGCAATAGTGTAGCTTGTGTGTTCATACTGTCCTGGGAAATGGTAGGGTGTGTGGGAAGAGCGATCGGCTTTCCACAGGCTCGGCAGGAACTGGTGATTAGAGGTTTACATGTCTCGGGTCGATGTTTGATCTGCGGTAATGGGAGTTCTAGTTGCAGGTTGTTGGCTGTTGCAGGGATGGTTTGTTGCAAGTGTGGTTTCTATTATTAAAAAAAAAAAAAAAATAAATAAATAAATAAATAGATAATAAATGTCATTATTTAAAAAAAAAAAAAAAAAAAAAACACATCTAGTAGTTTAAAGCTCTCATTTAAAAACTTTTCTTGCTGCATACTCGGACGCTGGTACAATATGTGGTGTTCCTGGCTGTGTCTGATTTATTTATTTTTTTTTTTTTCTCTGTGACGGGAGGGTAGTTATCACAGCGTATATTGAGTCTTTTGGTGCTGTGATTAACTTTTTCGTTTTTCAAGAAATTATCTTTCGCAATTAAAGAAATAATTTAACAGATATAATTAATCTTTCGTGCTGGGATTCAATTTTTCCCCCTTTTCCAAGAAATTTTCTTTTCCAATTAAACAAATAGCTTAACAGGTGGGGGTGATTAAATAAAAAAAAAAAAAAAAAAAAAAGAAAAATGTAAATACATGTTAAGAAATATGTAAAAATGCTTAGGAAAATAAGAAGAATAGTTTGTATAGAGATAATCCGAGGGTGAGAGCATCCTTTGTGTATGGGATCAAGATTACAAATTCCATGGGGGAATTTGGGTAAACAAAATATATTCTAGAAAGTATGTTGAAAATATGAGATTCTTTGTTCCAGTTTCACGAGCAAAGCATTCATTTTGTTAAGCTGCTTTGGGAAACAGCTGTAAATGCCATCGTTCTGGAATGCATATTGCATCTGCATAGGGAAAGCTAGTATTCAAAAATCCTTTCTCTCTTTTCCTTTTTTATCGAAGTGAAGCGTGAAACGTGACCTCGAAACAGATGGCTGAAGAAAACAGCTGATAAGCGGGGATCCCCCCTTTTCACTCCGTTCTGTGACGTGAGCACAAGAATTTCCATATGAAAATCACAGGGGAGGGGTCACAAGCTGTACCTCGTGGTTTTTCTACGCATTCATTCGGCGTAGTGGGTTTGCTGATGTATCATGGGGAGAGGAAGGCGGGGCGACTGCTTTCCCCTCCCGGTTTGGATAAAAAGTGGACATTTTTAGTTTTTGGGGAAGAAAAAAAAAAGAAAAAAAAAAGATGAGATGAGTCTTCTCGTTTGGGAAGTAGTGAGTACTTGATCTGATTGAGACTCGCTGGTTTAGGCGAAGTGTGGTCGCAAGATAGTTTTTTTTTATGAGAAGAGATTGGAGGCAGGTTTGGTTCGCTTGCTCGTGATAAGCAGAGGCTGATGTGAGATCTCTGGAGGCTAGTTTTTCCTCGTGATATCTAGTGGTGGGCTGAAGATAATGATGAAAGGTCGAGCGAATCTTGGGTAGTTTTTTATGAGACGGGTCGTAAGGAAGGTAGAGCAGCGAGTTGTAAAAGAAGGAAGAAGAAACGAAGAGTGTTATGAGAAGGGAGTGAACCGTACGAGCTATGCATGCCGGTGGTGGTTTTTCGAAAAAATTAAGCTGGTGCTATTAAGTTAATGGAATCGAGCTATATTTTTCCCTGAAAGCAAAAGTTGTCGGAGCCCTTATAAAAGAGACGAGTGAGCGTATGGCTGAAAAGCTGGATAATTTCGCTGTTCCTGAACGAAGGTACCCGGAGTGTAGAAGTATTGACGTTTCCCGATGGATGCTTTGTCCTTAAAGTGGTTGTGAAAAAACTCTCCTCGACGCTTGGCGGAACTGTTGCAGCTAAAATACCAAATGTTATGTAAGTCAATTATTATATTCATGTCTTTAATTATTCCTGCTTCTTGTATATTGTTGCTTCACTTAAAATGTATTAATTTTTTTTAAGATAGTAATTTTGTGTTGGTATGTAAGGACGAATGGTCCAGTTCAACACTAGCTTCTGTATCATGATGGTATATTTTCCCTTATTCTGCTGAAAGTTAAACGTTAAGAAATATAGTGTAATCCTACTGTAGTCTAATTAAAAATTGGTATATGTTAAAAGCTCAAATTTTAGTGTTGGTGATCCTTTGGGAAAGTATTGTTTTTTTTTATTTAATTGTGTCAGAGAAAAGATAACAATGAAAAATTAATTACACTAGAGAAACAAGTTTATTTTCTTTATTTACTCTTGTCTGCGGGTAGTGTTTACCCATTTTTCTGAACTAGGGTTGTGCGATAGAAAAGTTAATAAGTAAAAGATAAATTTTAAGAACACAACGCGAATTTATCTTTAATGTTTGTTTTTGTTTAATTCTATACGATCACCTTATCTTTCTTTAAGTTACAAGGAAAATTATAATTGGATAACTTAAACATTTTTTTTATTATTAAGGAAATAATTACATTTGTTTTTATGTCGTTATTATTTAAAATCTAGTAAATAATCACGACTTTAGGTTTAAAGTTGAAGCCAAAGGCAACTTAAACTAAATGAATATTATTTTAAAGTTAAATAGATTTGAATCTTAAATTTAAAAACTTAGCCTAAATAAAAATATGATAATATATAACCTAATTTACTTAAAACTGACATATTATCATACAAGAGAAATCTGTTTTTATGTATGCCCGTTTATCGTGAAATTAAAATATAAGAGGATGAGCGAATTGTGGAAAAACAAGAAGTCATATTAAATTAGCGGAAGACATTAAGTTAACAGTTATACAAGAAATTTTGCATTATTATTGTAAAATTATGTAATGTGGATGCGTCCAGAAGAAATACATCGTAACAATAGGTCTCAAATCTTCTAAATAAATAAAGTAAAGCAGTACTAATACTAACAGGAGACTTGGCGTTGGAATATTAAAACCCGAATAAACTACTAAGTCAGAAACGCCAAAGAAAAATATTGGAAATGCATACAGCTGTTTCGGTAGCCTGACGCGTACCGTCTTCATTGCAAAAATGATTTTTTGCAGTGAAGACGGCACGCCTTTTTGCAATGAAGTCATCTTTTTTGCACTTTGTCACGCTTTTTGCACTGAAGACGGTACACTTAAGGCTACCAAAACAGCTGTATGCATTTCCAATATTTTTCTTTGGCGTTTCTGACGTAGTAGTTTATTCGGGTTTTAATATAGCAGTACTAGCCATGGTGTTGATAGATTCAATACGGCTCGTGCTGTAGTCATGGTACCCGTTTCAGTTATCTTGAGTAGATAACAGTTAACTTCATTTACGCTGTTAGCTGATACGTTGTACGCCAATTCCTCTTATACCATTCCTCAGAGTCAGGTTACCTTCTCACCAACTGCTAAATGTATTTAGATGCGCTTTTACATGAAATTTAGTAGATAAAATGTTCTGCAGTTTTTCGTTGAAAAAGTTACTGGTGTACTTATGAATATTTATGTGTATTATTTACTTTAAAAATAACTCCAAATAGTAAATTCAGTGTGGTGTTGAATCGCTGTGCTAGATGATAGATATACATAAATTGCGTAGTAATCCTATCATGATCTTCAAGCATATAGTTGTGACTTAATTAAAATTTTTTGTCTGAGCACTAACGGTAAAAAGAAACACTCAGTGAAAGTTATGCTGAAACAATAAAAATGTGGTGTGCAGTCCGAAAATTTGCATTATAATGTGTTTCAATCGAAAGAATTTCTTTTAGATTAGGAAAGTACTTTTTATTTCATTCCCAAGAAAGGTTTTTGTATTTGCTCTTATACATAAAATATTTTGTTAATGTAAATAAATACATGGAAATTTTCTTAAAATTCTGCAAACACTTAACAAATTATATTTTGTGTGCTCGTAACAAAACGATTTCTGTACTTCTAATAAAAATTTGGTTCAAAACAATAACTTAAAAAATAAAATTGTAGATTTAATCAAATCCGTCCATTGCGACTAAAAATGGGTAGTAAAATATAAGCTTATTTGAAATATATGAAAAATCGCACTTACCTGGCAAACATAGTGTACTATTAAAGCTGTTGTAACCGTTATCACACACACATATACTTTTTTCGTTGTCGCAATGACTATTTTCAACTCCAGAAATACATTGCTCGGAATCTGTGCATTGAGTACCCAATACGAATTCTGAAACATTGGTTGTGTCTTCTACTGTCATGACGCTAGGTGTTCCTTCCGTGCTGCCTGCAAAAAAAAAAAAAAAAAAAAAAAAATAAATAAAATTAAATAAAATTTAAAAATAATTGAAAAAATTCAAAAATAAAGAGTAAATAAATAATAATAAAAAAATAATCATAACTACAAAAAATGAATAAATAAAAAAAAGGACAACAATAATTTAAATTTCTTTAAATGGTAGACGAATAAGCAATGCATTCAGTTCTTGTATTTAAACGATGACTTCGATTGTTGCATTATAACAACGACAATTCATAACGTGGGTTTTAATCTTTATACCAAAAGTCCTACAAGAAAGCTGTTTGAAATAATTAAACTATCTTATCCCACTAGCTATTTACAATAGACGCATATTATTTTGAAGGAATGTCCATACATTTTTTAATTGTAGGGCTCTTATTCAGGGCCCGATTAAGCTTTGAAGTTAGGGAAAGCTCAGTATCATTTCGGGGCCCTCTTTTATTTCACAAAATCTTGTTTTCCTGTTACATATTGTAATATAAAATGCTATAGATCAAAAGTCAGTGTGTGTTTACGTTTTTTTTTTTTTTTTTCATTCATATATCTGGGTTGTTTCTACACACAACATTAAAATCGTATAACTTATTAATTAAGAACATTCAGATTTTTGAGGTTAAATAATATATTTTTCTCGAAATAGTAAATATTTTATCTTGCTTTAGGAGAATTTTCTGAGAAAAATTCAATCTCAGTATGAAAATATAAAACAGAAATTTCAAGACGCTGTTTTTAGTCATTTTGGGGCCACCTCTTAAATTTTAGAAGGGAAGCTTGTGCTTCCTCAGCCTTTTGGGTAATTAGGCTCTGCTCCTATTTAAGATAGTGTCACGTGGACATAATACTTTCTTCTTACTTTTTTCGTGAGACTGCGGCTGGCACTATGTTTTCACCTAGAAAAATAATTTATAGCATTGAATCTCTACTTTATGCATCATATTTTATAAAGAGTCAATATATTTTCTATTGAATAAATAACCTTCTTTATTTGTAATTTCACTTAATTTGTAGAATTGTTCTTTGCAAAGAAATAGAATTTCATTTAGCATAAAAATACTTCCCTAATTTTTTTTTGACATTGAAAAAAAAATCTATAAAATGAGGTAAGTTCGATATGGCAAAGCTAACCTAAAAAACTTTGCAACATCTGGAATAGAACATTTCTAAAAATGTGTCGAATATTCTATAATGATTGATGATTTTTTTTTTTATGTGAGGAAAGTCGCTGGCATTTATAATTATATATAATCTAATTTGCTTAAAACTGACATATTATCATAAATTAGAAATCTCTATGTATGTATACCCGTTTATCGTGAAATTAAAATATAAGAGGATGAGCCAATTGCGGAAAAACAAGAAGTCATATTATATTAGCGGAAGAAATTAAGTTAACAGTTATACAAGAAATTTTGCATTATTATTGTAAAATTTTGTAATGTGGATACGTCCAGAAGAAATACATCGTAACAATAGGTCTCAAATCTGCTAAATAAATAAAGTAAAGCAGTACTAATAATAACAGGAGACATGGCGTTGGAATATTAAAACCCGAATAAACTACTAAGTCAGAAACACCAAAGAAAAATATTGGAAATGCATACAGCTGTTTCGGTAGCCTGACGCGTATCGTCTTCATTGCAAAAATGATTTTTTGCACTGAAGTCATCTTTTTTGCACTTTGTCATCCTTTTTGCACTGAAGACGGTACGCTTAAGGCTACCAAAACAGCTGTATGCATTTCCAATATTTTACTTTGGCATTTCTGACGTAGTAGTTTATTCGGGTTTCAATATAGCAGTACTAGCCATGGTGTTGATAGATTCAATACGGCTCGTGCTGTAGTCATGGTACTCGTTTCAGTTATCTTGAGTAGATAACAGTTAACTTCATTTATCCTGTTAGCTGATACGTTGTACGCCAATTCCTCTTATACCATTCCTCAGAGTTGGGCTACCTTCTCATCAACTGCTAAATATATTTAGATGCGCTTTTACATGAAATTTAGAATATAAAATTTTCTGCAGTTTTTCGTTGAAACTTTTAATGGTGTACTTATAAATATTTATGTGTATTATTTACTTTAAAAATTACTCCAAATAATAAATTCAGTGTTGTGTTGAATCGTTGTGCTAGATGATAGATATACTTAAATTGCGTAGTATTTCTATCATGATCTTCAAGCATATAGTTGTGACTTAAATAAAATTTTTTGTCTGAACACTAACGGTAAAGACAAATACTCAGTGAAAGTTTTGTTGAATGAATAAAAATGTGGTGTGCAGTCTGAATATTTGTATTATAATGTGATCCAATCGAAACAATTTCTTTTAGATTAAGAAAGTAATTTTTCTTTCATTCCTAAGAAAGTTTTTTGTATTTGCTCTTATACATAAAATAATTTGTTAATGTAAACATATACATGGAAATTTTCTTAAAATTTTGCAAATACTTAACAAATTATATTTTGTGTTTTCGTAACGAAACGATTTCTGTACTTCCAATAAAAATTTTGGTCAAAACTATAACTTAAAAAATAAAATTGTAGATTTAATCAAATCCGTCCTCTGCGTGTAAAAATGGGTAGTAAAATATAAGATTATTTTAAACATTTGAAAAAACCCACTTACCTAGCAAACATAGTGTACTATTGAAGCTGTTGTAACCGTTATCACAGACACATATACTTCCTTCGTTGTCGCAATGACTATTTTCAACTCCAGAAATACATTGCTCGGAATCTGTGCATTGAGAACCCAATACAAATTTTGAAACATAGGTTGTGTCTTCTACTGTCATGACGCTAGGTGTTCCTTCTGTACTGCCTGCAAAAATAAATAAAATTAAATAAAATTTAAAAATAAAGAGTAAATAAAAAAAAATATGTATATAAAATTAAAAAAATGAATAAATAAAAAGAGGGACGACAATTCTTTGAATGGTAGGCTAATAAGCAATGAATTCAGTTCTTGCATTTCAACGATGATTTCGATTGTTGCACCATAACAACGAGAATTCATAATGTGGGTTTTAATCTTTATTCCAAAAGTTCTACAAGAAAACTGTTTGAAATAATTAAACTCTCTTATTCTACTAGCTATTTACAATAGACGCATATTATTTTGTAGGTATGTCCATACATTTTTTAAATGTAGGGACCTCGAGCAGGTCTCCTATTTAGGATAGTATTACCTGGACATAATACTTTGTTCTTAGTCTTTTCGTGAGACTGCAGCTTGCAGTATAGTTTTACCTAGAAAAATAATTTATAGCATTGAATCTCTTCTTTATGAATCATAGTTTGTAAACAGGCAATACAATGTCTATTCAATAAATAAAATTCTTTATTTGTAATTTCTCTTAATTTGTAGAATGGTTCTATGCAAAGAAAAAGAATTTCATTTAGCATAAAAATACTTCCCCCCTTTTTTTTTTCTTTTACATGAAAAAAAAAAAAAAAAAAAAACTATAAAATGAAGTAAGTTCGATACGGCAAAGCTAACCCAAAAAACTTTGGAACATTTGGAATAGAACATTTTTTTAAATGTGTCGGATATTCTATAATGGTTGTTTTTTATTTTATTTTATTTTTTTAGTGAGGAAAGTCGCTGGCATTTAATAATGATATATAACCTAATTTACTCAAAACTGACTTATTATCATACTATAGAAATCTTTTTGTATGTATGCCCGTTTATCGTGAAAGAAGAATATAAGAGGATGTGGCAATTGCGGAAAAACAAGAAGTCATATTATATCAGCGGAAGACATTATGTTAACAGTTATATAAGAAATTTTGTATTATTATTGTAAAATTATGTAAAGTGGAAACGTCCAGTAAAAATACATCGTAACAATAGGTCTCAAATCTGCTAAATAAATAAAGTAAAGCAGTACTAGCCATGGTGTTGATAGATTCAATACGGCTCCCGCTGTAGTCATGGTACTCTTTTCAGTTATCTTGAGTAGATAACAGTTAACTTCATTTACCCTGTTAGCTCATACGTTGTACGCCAAATGCTCCTATACCATACCTCCAAGCCGGGGTACATTCTCACCAACTGCTAAACGTATTTAGATGCGCTTTTACATGAAATTTAGTATAAAAAACTTTCTACAGTTTTTCGTTGAAACTTTTAATGGTGTACTTATAAATATTTATATGTGTTATTTACTTTAAAAGATACTCCAAATAATAAATTCAGTGTTGTGTTGAATCGTTATGCTAGATGATAGATATACTTAAATTGCGTAGTATTCCTATCATGAGCTTCAAGCATATAGTTATGACTTAAATAATTTTTTTTGTCTAAACAATAACGGTAAAAACAAACACTCAGTGAAAGTTTTGCTGAATCAATAAAAATGTGGTGTGCAGCCTGAAAATTTGTATTATAATGTGTTCCAATCGAAACAATTTTTCTTTCATTCCTAAGAAAGTTTTTTGTATTTGATCTTATACATAAAATATTTTCTTAATGTAAACAAATACATGGAAATTTTCTTAAAATTTTGCAAACACTTAACAAATTATATTTTGTGTGCTCGTAACAAAACGATTTCTGTAATTCTAATAAAAATTTTGGTCAAAACAATAACTTAAAAAATAAAATTGTAGATTTAATCAAATCCGTCCTCTGCGTGTAAAAATGGGTAGTAAAATATACGCTTATTTTAAATATTTGAAAACACGCACTTACCTGGCAAACATAGTGTATTATTAAAGCTGTTGTAACCGTTATCGCATGCGCATATTCTTCCTTCGTTGTCGCAATGACTATTTTCAACTCCAGAAATACATTGCTCGGAATCTGTGCATGGAGAACCCAATACGAATTCTGAAACATTGGTTTTGCCTTCGACTGTCATGACGCTAGGTGTTCCTTCCGTACTGCCTGTAAAAATAAATAAATAAAATTAAATAAAATTTGAAAATGATTGAAAAAATTTAAAAGTAAAAAGTAAATAAATAAATAAATATAAAATAAAAAAATGAAAAAATAAAAAGAGGGACGACAATAATTTACAATTCTTTAAATGGTAGAATAATAAGCAATGAATTCAGTTCTTGCATTAAAACGATGATTTCGATTGTTGCACCATAACAAAGATAATTCTTAACGTGTGTTTTAATCTTTGTTCCAAAAGTCCTACAAGAAAGCTGTTTGAAATAATTAAACTCTCTTATCCCACTAGCTATTTACAATAGGCGCAATTTATTTTTTAGGATTGTCCATACGTTTTTTAAAAGTAGGGACCTCGAGCAGGTCTCCTATTTTGGATAGTGTCACCTGGACATAATACTTTCTTTTTTCGTGAGACTGCGGCTTGCACTATAATTTTACCTAGAAAAAAAATTTATAGCATTGAAACTCTCCTTTATGCATCATAGTTTGTAAACAGTCAATACATTGTCTATTGAATAAATAACATTTTCATTTAATTTGTAGAATTGTTCTTTGCAAAGAAATAGAATTTCATTTAGCATAAAAATACTTCATCATTTTTTTTTCTTTTTTGAAATGAATATATATATATATATATATATATATATATATATATATATATATATATATATATATATATATAAAATGAGGTAAGTGCGATATGGAAAAGCTAACCTAAAAAACTTTGCAACATTTGGAATAGAACATTTTTTAAAATGTGTCGGACATTCTATAATGATTGTTTATTTATTTATTTATTTTTTTAGTGAGGAAAGTCGCTGGCATTTATAATGATATATAACCTAATTTACTTAAAACTGACATATTATCATACTATACAAATCTTTTTGTACGTATGCCCGTTAATTGTGAAAGAAGAATATGAGAGGATGTGGCAATTGCGGAAAAACAAGAAGTAATATTATAACAGCGGAAGACATTAAGTTAACAGTTATACAAGAAATTTTGCATTATTATTGTAAAATTATGTAATGTGGATACGTCCAGACGAAATACAACGTAATAATAGGTCTCAAATCTGCTAAATAAAGTAAAGCAGTACTCGCCATGGTGTTGAGAGATTCAATACGGCTCCTGCTGTAGTCATGGTACTCGTTTCAGTTATCTTGAGTAGATAACAGTTAACTTCATATACTCTGTTAGCTGATACGTTGTACGCCAATTCCTCTAATGCCATTCCTCCAAGCCGGGCTACCTTTTCACCAACTGCTAAACGTATTTGGATGCGCTTTACATGAAATTTAGTTTAAAAAAATTTCCTGCAGTTTTTCTTTGAAATTTTAATGGTGTATTATTAAATATTTGTGTGTGTTATTTACTTTAAAAAATACTCCAAATAACAAATTCAGTGTTGTGTTGAATCGTTGTGCTAGATGATAGATATACTTAAATTGCGTAGTATTCCTTTCAAGATCTTCAAGCATATAGTTATGACTTAAATAAAATTTTTTGTCTAAACAATAACAGTAAAAACAAACACTCAGAGAAAGTTTTGCTGAATCAATAAAAATGTGGTGTGCAGATCGAATATTTCAATTTTAATGTGTTCCAATCGAAACAATTTCTTTTAGATTTAGAAAGTAATTTTTCTTTCATTCCTAAGAAAGTTTTTTTGTATTTGCTTTTATACATAAAATATTTTGTTAATGTAAGCAAATACTTGGAAATTTTCTTAAAATTTTGGAAACATTTAAAAAATTATATTTTGTGTTCTTGTAACAAAACAATTTCTGTACTTCTAATAAAAATTTGGTTCAAAACAATAAAATAACTTAAAAAATAAAATTGTAGATTTAATCAAATCCGTTCTCTGCGTGTAAAAATGGTAGTAATATATAAGATTATTTTAAACATTTGAAAAAACCCACTTACCTGGCAAACATAATGTACTATTGAAGCTGTTATAACCGTTATCACAGACACATATACTTCGTTCGTTGTCGCAATGACTATTTTCAACTCCAGAAATACATTGCTCGGAATCTGCGCATTGAGAACCCAATACGAATTCTGAAACATTGGTTGTGTCTTCTACTGTCATGACGCTAGGTGTTCCTTCCTTACTGCCTGCAAAAGTAAATAAATAAAATTAAATAATAAAATTTAAAAATAATTTAAAAAATTTAAAAATAAAGAGTAAATAAATAATAAAAAATATATAAATATAAAATAAATAAATGAATAAATAAAAAGAGGGACGACAATAATTTAAAATTCTTGAAATGGTAGACTAATAAAAAATGAATTCAGTTCTTGCATTTCAACGATGATTTCGATTGTTGCACCATAACAACGGCAAATCATAACGTGAGTTTTAATCTTTATTTTAAAAGTGTTACAAGAGAGCTGTTTGAAATAATTAAACTCTCTTATCCCACTAGCTATTTACAATAGACGCATATTATTTTGTAGGAATGTCCATACATTTTTTTAATGTAGGGATCTCGAGCAGGGCTCTTATTCAGGGCCCGATTAAGCTTTGAAGCTAGGGGAAGCTCAGTATTATTTCGGGGTCCTCTTTTATTTCACAAAATCTTGTTTTCCTGTTACATATTGTAATGTAAAATGCTATAGATCAAAAGTTAGTGTGTGTTTAGAGTTTTTTTTTTATATTTATATATCTGGGTTGTTTCTACACACAACATTAAAATCGTATAACTTATTAATTAAGAACATTCAGATTTTTGAGGTTAAATAATAGATTTTTCCCGAAACAGTGATTATTTTGTCTTGCTTTAGGAGAAATTTCTCAGAAAAATTCAATCTCAGTATGAAAATATAAAACAGAAAATTCAAGACTCTGTTTTTAGTCATTTTGGGGCCCCATCTTAAATTTTAGAGGGGAAGCATGTGCTTCCTCAGCCTTTTGGGTAATCCGGCCCTGCTCCTATTTAGGATAGTGTCACGTGGACATTCTTCTTACTTTTTTCGTGAGACTTGCGGCTTGCACTATATTTTTACCTAAAAAAATAATTTATAGCATTGAATCTCTCCTTTATGCATCATCTTTTTAAAAGAGTCAATATATTTTCCATTGAATAAATAACATTCTTTATTTGTAATTTCACTTAATTTGTAGAATTGTTCGTTGCGAAGAAATAGAATTTCATTTAGCATAAAAATACTTCCCTAATTTTTTTTTTTTTTTGACATTGAAAAAAAAAATAAATAAATAAATAAATAAATAAAATAAATCTATAAAATGAGGTAAGTTCGATATGGCAAAGCTAACCTAAAAAACTTTGCAACATCTGGAATAGAACATTTTAAAAATATGTCAAATATTCTATAATGATTGATGATTTTTTTTTTTTTTTTTTTTTTTTTATGTGAGGAAAGTCGCTCGCATTTATAATTATATATAACCTAATTTGCTTAAAACTGACATATTATCATACATTAGAAATCTGTATGTATGTATGCCCGTTTATCGTAAAATTAAAATATAAGAGGATGAGCCAATTGCGGAAAAACAAGAAGTCATATTATATTAGCGGAAGATATTAAGTTAACAGTTATACAAGAAATTTTGCATTATTATTGTAAAATTATGTAATGTGGATACGTCCAGAAGAAATACATCGTAACAATAGGTCTCAAATCTGCTAAATAAATTAAGTAAAGCAGTAATAATAATAACAGGAGACTTGGCGTTGGAATATTAAAACCCGAATAAACTACTAAGTCAGAAACACCAAAGAAAAATATTGGAAATGCATACAGCTGTTTCGGTAGCCTTACGCGAACCGTCTTCATTGCAAAAATGATTTTTTGCACTGAAGTCATCTTTTTTGCACTGAAGACGGTACGCTTAAGGCTACTGAAACAGCTGTATGCATTTCCAATATTTTTCTTTGGCGTTTCTGACGTAGTAGTTTATTCGGGTTTTAATATAGCAGTACTAGCCATGATGTTGATAGATTCAATATGGTTCGTGCTGTTGTCATGGTACTCGTTTCAGTTATCTTGAGTAGATAACAGTTAACTTCATTTACCCTGTTAGCTGATATGTTGTAAGCCAATTCCTCTTATACCATTCCTCAGAGTCGGGTTACCTTCTTCCCAACTGCTAAATGTATTTAGATACGCTTTTACATGAAATTTAGTATATAAAATTTCCTGCAGTTTTTCGTTGAAACTTTTAATAGTGTACTTATAAATATTTATGTGTGTTATTTACTTTAAAAATTACTCCAAATAGTAAATTCAGTGTTGTGTTGAATCGTTGTGCTAGATGATAGATATACTTAAATTGCGTAGTATTCCTATCATGATCTTCAAGCATATAGTTGTGACTTAATTAAAATTTTTTGTCTGAACACTAACGGTAAAGACAAACACTCAGAGAAAGTATTGGTGAATCAATAAAAATGCGGTATGCAGTCTGCAAATTTGTATTATAATGTGTTCCAATCGAAACAATTTCTTTTAGATTAAGAAAGTAATTTTCCTTTCATTGCTAAGAAAGGTTTTTGTATTTGCTTTTATACATAAAATATTTTGTTAATGTAAACAAATTAATGGGAATTTTCTTAAAATTTTACAAACATTTAACAAATTATATTTTGTGTTCTCGAAACAAAACGATTTATGTACTTCTAATAAAAATTTGGTTCAAAACAATAAAATAACTTAAAAAATAAAATAGTAGATTTAATCAAATCCGTCGTCTGCGTGTAAAAATGGGGAGTAAAATATAAGCTCACTTTAAATATTTGAAAAAACTCACTTACCTGTCAAACATAATGTATTATTAAAGCTGTTGTAACCGTTATCACAGACACATATACTTTCTTCGTTGTCGCAATGACTATTTTCAACTCCAGAAATACATTGCTCGGAATCTGTGCATTGAGAACCCAATACGAATTCTAAAACATTGGTTGTGTCTTCTACTGTCATGACGCTTGGTGTTCCTTCCGTACTGCCTGCAAAAATAAATAAATAAAATTAAATAAAATTTAAAAATAATCGAAAATTAAAAAAAAAAAAAAAAGAGTAAATAAATAATAGTAAAAAAATAAAAAAATAAAGAAATGAATAAATAAAAAGAGGGACAACAATAATTTAAAATTCTTTAAATGGTAGAATAATAAGCAATGAATTCAGTTCTTGCATTTAGACGATGATTTCGATTGTTGCACCATAAAAACGACAATTCATAACGTGTGTTTTAATGTTTATTCGAAAAGTCCTACAAGAAAGCTGTTTGAAATAATTAAACTCTCTTATCCCACTAGCTATTTACTACAGACGCATATTATTTTGTAGGTATGTCCATAGATGTTTTAAATGTAGGGACCTCGAGCAGCTCTAATGCTTAGGATAGTGTCAACTGGACATAATACTTTCTTCTTAGTTTTTTCGTGAGACTTCGGCTTTCACTATATGATTACCTTTTAAAATAATTTATAGCATTGAAACTCTCCTTTATGAATCATAGTTTGTAAACAGTCAATACATTGTCTATTGAATAAATAACATTCTTTACTTGTAATTTCACTTAATTTGTAGAATTGTTCTTTGCAAAGAAATAGAATTTCATTTAGCATGAAAATACTTCCCATTTTTTTTTTTTTTTTACATGAAGAAAAAAAAAAAAAAAAAAAAATATATATATATATATATATATATATATATATAATATGAGGTAAGTTCGATATGGAAGAGCTAACCTAAAAAACTTTTAGAATAGCACATTTTTAAAAATATGTCGGATATTCTATAATGATTGTTAATTTTATTTTTAATTTATTCTTCTTCTTATTTTTTTTTTGTGAGGAAAGTCGCTGGCATTTATAATGATATATAACCCAATTTACTGAAAACTGACATATTATCATACTATACAAATCTGTTTGTATGTATGCCCGTTAATCGTGAAAGAAGAATATAAGAGGATGTGGCAACTGCGGAAAAATAAGAAGTCATATTATATCTTCGCTAAGTAAACAGTTATACAAGAAATTTTATATTATTATTGTAAAATTATGTAATGTGGATACGTCCAGAAGAAATACATCGTAACAAAGGGTCTCAAATCTGCTAAATAAATAAAGTAAAGTAGTACTAGTTATGGTGTTGATAGATTCAATACGGCTTCAGCTGTAGTCATGGTACTCTTTTCAGTTATCTTGAGTAGATAACAGTTAACTTCATATACCCTGTTAGCTCATACGTTGTACGCCAAATGCTCCTATACCATTCCTCCAAGCCGGGCTACCTTCTCACCAACTGCTAAACGTATTTAGATGCGCTTTTACATGAAATTTAGTATAAATAATTTCCTGCAGTTTCTCGTTGAAACTTTTAATGGTGTACTTATAAATATTTATGTGTGTTATTTACATTAAATTATACTCCAAATAATAAATTCAGTGTTGTGCTGAATCGTTGTGCTAGACGATAGATATACTTAAATTGCGTAGTATTCCTATCATGATCTTCAAGCATATAGTTGTGACTTAAATAAAATTTTTTGTCTGAACGCTATCGGTAAACGCAAACACTCAGAGAAAGTTTTGCTGAATCAATAAAAATGTGGTGTGCAGACTGAAAATTCCTATTCTAATGTGTTCCAATCGAAACAATTTCTTTTAGATTAAGAAAGTAATTTTTCTTTCATTCCTAAGAAAGTTTTTTTGTATTTGCTTTTATACATAAAATATTTTGTTAATGTAAGCAAATACATGGAAATTTTCTTAAAATTTTGCAAACATTTAACAAATTATATATTGTGTTCTCATAACCAAATGATTTCTCTACTTCTAATAAAAATTTGATTCAAAACAATAAAATAACTTAAAAAATAAAATTGTGGATTAATTCAAATCCGTCCTCTGCGTGTAAAAATGGGTAGTAAAATATAAGCTTATTTTAAATATTTGAGAACACGCACTTACCTGGCAAACATAGTGTACTATTAAAGCTGTTGTAACCGTTATCACAGACACATATACTTCCTTCGTTTTCGCAATGACTATTTTCAACTCCAGAAATACATTGCTCGGAATCTGTGCATTGAGAACCCAACACGAATTCTGAAACATTGGTTGTGTTTTCTACAGTCATGACGCTAGGTGTTCCTTCCGTACTGCCTGCACAAATAAATAAATAAAAATAAATAAAATTTAAAGATAAATTTAAAAATTTAAATATAAAGAGTAAATAAATAATAAAATGAATAAATAAAATGAGGGACGACAATAATTTAAAATTCTTTAAATGGTAGACTAATAAGCAATGAATTCAGTTCTTGCATTTAGACGATGATTTCGATTGTTGCACCATAAAAACGATAATTGATAACGTGTGTTTTAATCTTTATTCGAAAAGTCCTACAAAAAAGCTGTTTGAAACAATTAAACTCTCTTATCCCACTAGCTATTTACTATTGACGCATATTATTTTGTAGGTATGTCCATAGATGTTTTAAATGTAGGGACCTCGAGCAGGTCTCCTGCTTAGGATAGTGTCACCTGGACATAATACTTTCTTCTTAGTTTTTTCGTGAGACTGCGGCTCTCACTATATGTTTACCTATTAAAATAATTTATAGCATTGAAACTCTCTTTTATGCATCATAGTTTGTAAACAGTCAATACATTGTCTATTGAATAAATAACATTATTTATTTGTAATTTCATTTAATTCGTAGAATTGTTCTTTGCAAAGATATACAATTTCATTTAGCATAAAGATACGTCCCGATTTTTTTTTTTTTTTTTTGACATGAAAAAAGAAAAAAAAATCTATAGAACGAGGTAAGTTCGATATGGCAAAGCTAACCTAAAAAACTTTGCAACATTTGGAATAGAACATTTTTTAAAATGTGTCGGATATTCTATAATAGTTGTTGATTTTTTTTTTTTCTTTTTTTAGTGAGGAAAGTCGCTGATATATAACCTAATTTATTTAAAACTGACATATTATGATACTATAGAAATCTGTTTGTGTGTATGCCCGTTTATAGTGAAAGAACAATATAAGAGGATGTGGCAATTGCGGAAAAACAAGAAGTCATATTATATCAGTGGAAGACATTATGTTAACAGTTATACAAGAAATTTTACATTATTATTGTAAAGTTAGGTAATGTGGATACGTCCAGTAGAAATACTTCGTAACAATAGGATTCAAATCTGCTAAATAAATAAGGTAAAGCAGCACCAGCCATGGTGTTGATAGATTCAATACGGCTTCGGCTATAGTCATGGTTCTCGTTTCAGTAATCTTGAGTAGATAACAGTTAACTTCATTTACCCTGTTAGCTCATACGTTGTACGCCAAATGCTCTTATACCATTCCTCCAAGACGAGCTACCTTCTCACCAACAGCTAAACGTATTTAGATGCGCTTTTACATGAAATTTAGTATAAAAAATTTCCTGCAATTTTTCGTTGAAACTTTTAATAGTGTACTTATAAATATTTATGTGTGTTATTTACTTTAAAAATTACTCCAAATAGTAAATTCAGTGTTGTGTTGAATCGTTGTGCTAGATGATAGATATACTTAAATTGCGTAGTATTCCTATCATGATCTTCAAGCATATAGTTGTGACTTAATTAAAATTTTTTGTCTGAACACTAACGGTAAAGACAAACACTCAGAGAAAGTATTGGTGAATCAATAAAAATGCGGTATGCAGTCTGCAAATTTGTATTATAATGTGTTCCAATCGAAAAAATTTCTTTTAGATTAAGAAAGTAATTTTCCTTTCATTGCTAAGAAAGGTTTTTGTATTTGCTTTTATACATAAAATATTTTGTTAATGTAAACAAATTAATGGGAATTTTCTTAAAATTTTACAAACATTTAACAAATTATATTTTGTGTTCTCGAAACAAAACGATTTATGTACTTCTAATAAAAATTTGGTTCAAAACAATAAAATAACTTAAAAAATAAAATAGTAGATTTAATCAAATCCGTCGTCTGCGTGTAAAAATGGGGAGTAAAATATAAGCTCACTTTAAATATTTGAAAAAACTCACTTACCTGTCAAACATAATGTATTTTTAAAGCTGTTGTAACCGTTATCACAGACACATATACTTTCTTCGTTGTCGCAATGACTATTTTCAACTCCAGAAATACATTGCTCGGAATCTGTGCATTGAGAACCCAATACGAATTTTGAAACATAGGTTGTGTCTTCTACTGTCATGACGCTAGGTGTTCCTTCTGTACTGCCTGCAAAAATAAATAAATAAAATTAAATAAAATTTAAAAATAATCGAAAATTAAAAAAAAAAAAAAAAAAAGAGTAAATAAATAATAGTAAAAAAATAAAAAAATAAAGAAATGAATAAGTAAAAAGAGGGACAACAATAATTTAAAATTCTTTAAATGGTAGAATAATAAGCAATGAATTCAGTTCTTGCATTTAGACGATGATTTCGATTGTTGCACCATAAAAACGACAATTCATAACGTGTGTTTTAATCTTTATTCGAAAAGTCCTACAAGAAAGCTGTTTGAAATAATTAAACTCTCTTATCCCACTAGCTATTTACTACAGACGCATATTATTTTGTAGGTATGTCCATAGATGTTTTAAATGTAGGGACCTCGAGCAGGTCTAATGCTTAGGATAGTGTCAACTGGACATAATACTTTCTTCTTAGTTCTTTCGTGAGACTTCGGCTTTCACTATATGATTACCTTTTAAAATAATTTATAGCATTGAAACTCTCCTTTATGAATCATAGTTTGTAAACAGTCAATACATTGTCTATTGAATAAATAACATTCTTTACTTGTAATTTCACTTAATTTGTAGAATTGTTCTTTGCAAAGAAATAGAATTTCATTTAGCATGAAAATACTTCCCATTTTTTTTTTTTTTTTTTTTTTTTTTTTTACATGAAGAAAAAAAAAAAAAAAAAAAAAAATATATATATATATATATATATATATATATATATATAATATGAGGTAAGTTCGATATGGAAGAGCTAACCTAAAAAACTTTGCAACATTTAGAATAGCACATTTTTAAAAATGTGTCGGATATTCTATAATGATTGTTAATTTTATTTTTAATTTATTCTTCTTCTTATTACTTTCTTCTATCTTCAATAGAAGAAAGTATTGGATTCGTAAAAATTTTCGATTTCGGGTTTTTGATGGATTTACACGTTTTGAGAGCTGTAGAACACGATTTTAACATTTTTAGAAAATGTCTGTCTGTCTGTCTGTCTGTGTGTGTGTGTGTGTGACAAAATTTTGTGGCAACTGTATCTCTGGAGCTACTGCACAGAATTTCATACAAATTGGTATGTAGTTGCACCTTGACATAAATTAGTGCCTATCAACTTTTGGTAAAAATCGTCTTACAGGTTGCGTTGCCATCTCGCTTTTTCTAAATTTTTAACAGGGTGATATAGGGCAAAAATTTTCAAGATGGGTATCTTTCGAAAGGTCTCGTCAGTACCTTTAAAACGAATGGTTGAACTTTAAATCTGTGATAATTTAAAACAAAGTTATCGATTTTTTTTACTTTTTACGGAAAAAAACTTAGATTTTTTTTTTTTTTTTTTTCCTCCCCTTAATTTTATCTAACTCCCACGGTTTCCGTGTTCTGACAAACTTAAACTAATTTTTGCTTTTTCCCCCTAATTTTGACAAAGTCCTACGGTTTCCGTGTCTTGACAAACTTTAACATATTTTTGTATTTTTCCCCTAATTTTGTCAAAGTCCCACGGTTTCCGTGTTTTGACAAACTTTGACAAAATTTTGGGTAAAATGTGAAAATTATTCTAAGTTTGTCAAAACACGGAAACCGTGGGAGTTTGATAGAATTAAGGGGAGAGAAAAAAAAAAAAAAGTGGGACTTTGACAAAATTTTGGGTAAAATGTGAAAATTTGATAAAGTCCCACTTTTTTTTTTTTTTTTTTCCCTCTCCCCTTAATTCTATACTTTTTTTTTTTTTTTTTTTAATTGTTACTGAGTGAATTTGTATAGGAAAAGATAGAAGAAAGTCTCGTGGTGGCCACAGCATACTAGTTTTTTTTTTTGTGAGGAAAGTCGCTGGCATTTATAATGATATATAACCCAATTTACTGAAAACTGACATATTATCATACTATACAAATCTGTTTGTATGTATGCCCGTTAATCGTGAAAGAAGAATATAAGAGGATGTGGCCACTGCGGAAAAATAAGAAGTCATATTATATCAGCGCTAAGTAAACAGTTATACAAGAAATTTTATATTATTATTGTAAAATTATGTAATGTGGATACGTCCAGAAGAAATACATCGTAACAAAGGGTCTCAAATCTGCTAAATAAATAAAGTAAAGTAGTACTAGTTATGGTGTTGATAGATTCAATACGGCTTCCGCTGTAGTCATGGTACTCTTTTCAGTTATCTTGAGTAGATAACAGTTAACTTCATTTACCCTGTTAGCTCATACGTTGTACGCCAAATGCTCCTATACCATTCCTCCAAGCCGGGCTACCTTCTCACCAACTGCTAAACGTATTTTGATGCGCTTTTACATGAAATTTAGTATAAATAATTTCCTGCAGTTTCTCGTTGAAACTTTTAATGGTGTACTTATAAATATTTATGTGTGTTATTTACATTAAATTATACTCCAAATAATAAATTCAGTGTTGTGCTGAATCGTTGTGCTAGACGATAGATATACTTAAATTGCGTAGTATTCCTATCATGATCTTCAAGCATATAGTTGTGACTTAAATAAAATTTTTTGTCTGAACGCTATCGGTAAACGCAAACACTCAGAGAAAGTTTTGCTGAATCAATAAAAATGTGGTGTGCAGACTGAAAATTCCTATTATAATGTGTTCCAATCGAAACAATTTCTTTTAGATTAAGAAAGTAATTTTTCTTTCATTCCTAAGAAAGTTTTTTTGTATTTGCTTTTATACATAAAATATTTTGTTAATGTAAGCAAATACATGGAAATTTTCTTAAAATTTTGCAAACATTTAACAAATTATATATTGTGTTCTCATAACCAAATGATTTCTCTACTTCTAATAAAAATTTGATTCAAAACAATAAAATAACTTAAAAAATAAAATTGTGGATTTAATCAAATCCGTCCTCTGCGTGTAAAAATGGGTAGTAAAATATAAGCTTATTTTAAATATTTGAGAACACGCACTTACCTGGCAAACATAGTGTACTATTAAAGCTGTTGTAACCGTTATCACAGACACATATACTTCCTTCGTTTTCGCAATGACTATTTTCAACTCCAGAAATACATTGCTCGGAATCTGTGCATTGAGAACCCAACACGAATTCTGAAACATTGGTTGTGTCTTCTACAGTCATGACGCTAGGTGTTCCTTCCGTACTGCCTGCACAAATAAATAAATAAAAATAAATAAAATTTAAAGATAAATTTAAAAATTTAAATATAAAGAGTAAATAAATAATAAAATGAATAAATAGTATGAGGGACGACAATAATTTAAAATTCTTTAAATGGTAGACTAATAAGCAATGAATTCAGTTCTTGCATTTAGACGATGATTTCGATTGTTGCACCATAAAAACGATAATTGACAACGTGTGTTTTAATCTTTATTCGAAAAGTCCTACAAGAAAGCTGTTTGAAACAATTAAACTCTCTTATCCCACTAGCTATTTACTATTGACGCATATTATTTTGTAGGTATGTCCATAGATGTTTTAAATGTAGGGACCTCGAGCAGGTCTCCTGCTTAGGATAGTGTCACCTGGACATAATACTTTCTTCTTAGTTTTTTCGTGAGACTGCGGCTCTCACTACATGTTTACCTATTAAAATAATTTATAGCATTGAAACTCTCTTTTATGCATCATAGTTTGTAAACAGTCAATACATTGTCTATTGAATAAATAACATTATTTATTTGTAATTTCATTTAATTCGTAGAATTGTTCTTTGCAAAGATATACAATTTCATTTAGCATAAAGATACGTCCCGATTTTTTTTTTTTTTTTTTTTTTGACATGAAAAAAGAAAAAAAAATCTATAAAACGAGGTAAGTTCGATATGGCAAAGCTAACCTAAAAAACTTTGCAACATTTGGAATAGAACATTTTTTAAAATGTGTCGGATATTCTATAATAGTTGTTGATTTTTTTTTTCTTTTTTTAGTGAGGAAAGTCGCTGATATATAACCTAATTTATTTAAAACTGACATATTATGATACTATAGAAATCTGTTTGTGTGTATGCCCGTTTATAGTGAAAGAACAATATAAGAGGATGTGGCAATTGCGGAAAAACAAGAAGTCATATTATATCAGTGGAAGACATTATGTTAACAGTTATACAAAAAGTTTTGCATTATTATTGTAAAGTTATGTAATGTGGATACGTCCAGTAGAAATACTTCGTAACAATAGGATTCAAATCTGCTAAATAAATAAGGTAAAGCAGCACCAGCCATGGTGTTGATAGATTCAATACGGCTTCGGCTATAGTCATGGTTCTCGTTTCAGTAATCTTGAGTAGATAACAGTTAACTTCATTTACCCTGTTAGCTCATACGTTGTACGCCAAATGCTCTTATACCATTCCTCCAAGACGAGCTACCTTCTCACCAACAGCTAAACGTATTTAGATGCGCTTTTACATGAAATTTAGTATAAAAAATTTCCTGCAATTTTTCGTTGAAACTTTTAATGGTGTACTTATAAATATTTATGTGTGTTATTTACTTTAAATAATACTCCAAATAATAAATTCAGTGTTGTGTTGAATCGTTGTGCTAGATGATAGATATACTTAAATTGCGTAGTATTCCTATCATGATCTTCAAGCATATAGTTGTGACTTAAATAAAATTTTTTGTCTGAACACTAACGGTAAAAATAAACACAAAGAGAAAGTTTTGCTGATCAATAAAAATGTGGTGTGCAGACTGAAAATTTCTATTATAATGTGTTCCAAACGAAAAAATTTCTTTTTGATTAAGAAAGTAATTTTTCTTTCATTCCTAAGAGAGTTTTTTTGTATTTGCTTTTATACATAAAATATTTTGTTAATGTGAAAATTTTGGAAATTTTCTTAAAATTCTGCAAATATTTAACAAATTATATATTGTGTTCTCTTAACCAAATAATTTCTCTACTTCTAATAAAAATTTGATTCAAAACAATAAAATAACATAAAAAATAAAATTGTAAATTTAATCAAATCCGCCCTCTGCGTTTTAAAAATGGGTAGTAAAATATAAGCTTATTTTAAATATTTGAGAACACGCACTTACCTTGCAAACATAGTGTACTATTAAAGCTGCTGTAACCGTTATCACAGACACATATACTTCCTTCGTTGTCGCAATGACTATTTTCAACTCCAGAAATACATTGCTCGGAATCTGTGCATTGAGAACCCAACACAAATTCTGAAACATTGGTTGTGTCTTCTACAGTCATGACGCTAGGTGTTCCTTCCGTACTGCCTGCACAAATAAATATATAAAAATAAATAAAATTGAAAAATAAATTTAAAAATTTAAAAATAAAGAGTAAATAAATAATAAACAAATAAATAAAAAAAAATGAATAAATAGAAAAAAAAAGGGAAGACAATAATTTAAAATTCTTTAAATGGTAGACTAATAAGCAATGAATTCAGTTCTTGTATTTAGACGATGATTTCGATTGTTGCACCATAAAAACGACAATTCATAACGTGTGTTTTAATCTTTATTCGAAAAGTCCTTCAAGAAAGCTGTTTGAAATAATTAAACTCTCTTATCCCACTAGCTATTTACTATTGACGCATATTATTTTGTAGGTATCTCCATAGATATTTTAAATGTAGGGACATCGAGCAGGTCTCCTGCTTAGGATAGTGTCACCTGAACATAATACTTTCTTCTTAGTTCTTTCGTGAGACTGCGGCTTTCACTATATGAATACCTATTAGAATAATTTATAGCATTGAAACTCTCCTTTATGAATCATAGTTTGTAAACAGTCAATACATTGTCTATTGAATATATAACATTCTTTACTTGTAATTTCACTTAATTTGTAGAATTGTTCTTTGCAAAGAAATAGAATTTCATTTAGCATAAAAATTTTCTTTTATATATATCTATCATATGAGGTAAGTTCGATATGGAAGAGCTAACCTAAAAAACTTTGCAACATTTGGAATAGAACATTTTTAAAAATGTGTCGGATATTCTATAATGATTGTTTATTTTATATTTATTCCTTTTTTTTTTTTTTTTTTTTTTTTTTTGTGTGTGTGAGGAAAGTCGCTGGCATTTTTAATGATATATAACCTAATTTACTGAAAACTGACATATTATCATACTATACAAATCTGTTTGTATGTATGCCCGTTAGGGTGGAACGAAAATGGCCTTTTATTATTTTTTTTTTAATATCAGTTTGGTAATAGTGGGGAAAAGTTGCCTTTTAGGCTCAAAAGGAAGTGAAAAAAAATTGGATGCGTTACTATAATATCTTGAGGTGCCGCAAATAGCTTAAATTTTGTAAAAACATTGAAAAAATTGAAAAATAAAAAATAGGCCTTTAATTTTTTTTTTTTTTTAGATTTTATTTTGGAAATACTGGGGAAAAGTTGCCATTTAGGTTAAAAAAGAATTTTTAAAAATTTGGTTGCAATATTACAACGTCTTGAGATGCCGCAAAGAGCTTAAATTTTGTACAAAAATTGAAAAATTATAAACTTTGATAAATTATTTTTTATGAATTTCTCCTACATATAATGTTACAAAAAATCGTTTCAAATACATATATAATATAAACATTAGAATTGGGAAAAAATATTATTTACAAAATATAATAAAAATAAAAAAATATTTTGTAATGTTAAATTTTGTAAATTTCTTACTTCTGTATTCTTAAAAATTGCAAATGTTACAGCTGCAAAATGTTTGTTTCTACTTCATTTAGAAATTAAACTGTTTTTTCGTATTAAATTTTGGCATTTTCTCACGTGAGTCAATTTTTGCTCTTATGTATCCTTCTCTTGCGATTGAACTACAGACATTTTGAGCCGATTCGGTCACCAGTTTCACAGCTCTTTCCACTGCTTGCGTGTGGGAAGGAAGCCGGGGAAAGTCGATAACCGGGTCCACTTTACTATTTGGTTCAGCTTCAAATGTCTTCCGTATAAAGTCATTCACGGTGTCACTTGAAACATGTTTTAATAAGGGAGGTTCAGTTACGTCATTTTCAGGCCATAAGATCATGTCGATGTAATCCTTTGCATCGAAGTTTATCTTTGGAACTTTAAACTTCCTGACTCCCCCTCTACTTTCTGTTCTTGCTTTTAAAACACGTCGTAAACCAAGTTCTCTATGAATTTTGCGTTCATCACATAGCATGGACAAAAGGAGATTTTCCGGGGCAGCAAAATACCCACTTCTTTGAATAACCGGATCTATAACGTTCTTGAGGTCGTCTGAGAGATAGCGTGAATATGAGATAAGTTTAAACAGATGTTTGGAACCATAAGTACATGAAGGTTTTAACTTAATATTAAACCACACAGGTGCATACACTTTCACAATGTACTCAGCCAGAGTCTTAAGATTTTCAGTTGGATTTTCAGTTGCCACATACAATTTAAGCACGCGGTTGGCTAATGTCAGCCATCTAGAGTGAGAAAGTTTTCCAGGGTTTCTTAAAGATAAATCCAGTGGGCAATTTCCACTTGATACAGCTATACTCATATCCAATAAATACTTCTGATCTGTACTTAAATCATTTCTGTTATCCAAAAGAGGAAGGTTATTTTCAATTGGCATGAAAGTAACAGCAGGAAGATTAGCACAGTTTTCAAGCTGCTGACCTATTTCGCCTTTAAACTCATTGGGTCCCTTCGTTTTACCATCTAAATGACAAAAAAGGTGTCGCAATGGTAGCTCATTAGCATGGAACATACAAATTAACCATTGTAAAGGTCTTCCTATTTCCTTTTCAATCAAAGAAATCACACCATTATTATGTCCCGTGTTTACAACGGTTCCATCACAGCCAATAGCAGTAAAGTTCAAAAGTTGTTTGTTGTGTTCTCTATCTTCAAGAAACTGCAGTATACTGTCTGCTATGTCTTTTCCGGTGCCAGATTTAGGTGTTACGTGGCCTAAAAACCTTGAGTTTAATTCCTCTATTAGTGAAACGTGCTCTTCTGAAACAACTTTTGTGTACAACTTAGTTCCTTTCTTTTCTCGAACAATTGTTTTGTCTTTTCTTCCATCAAAAAGCAATCCTCTATTTTCGGTTATCGGACGATAATGGCTGTCATTAATGAGATCTTTTCGATTTGTTGATCTTGCTCGTCTAATTTTCACCCTGTCTATTACATTGGTTTTGTCTTCTTCTGTGATTACACCCAAGTCCTGTAAAGCGGCACTAGCTATTGCTGCAGCAGCTCTATCTGATATTCCGATACGGTCAGCAATGGAAGCTACAGATGACAATTTAATGCGTATTTGAGTGTTTTTCACTTCTTTCAGTTTTGAAGGTCCTGGTAGATGTGTGACTTCTTGTATACTGATGGACCTGGTTGGTTTGCCTCTTCTGGTAAAGAACAATGCTGCCTTTCAGCTCTGTCATTGTTGCCAGTAACCGTTTCTAATGCACTGGTGTTTTTTGTCCGTTCTTGATTAAACTTAAGTATTCTCTGTAGTTCTTTACTTTTTCTGACTTCTTTCTTCCTCAAAGCGCTTGTGGTAGCTTTATCAATATTACCTATAACCATTGCCCTGTTAGAACGTTGATCTTTCAGAAACTCTTGTTCCATAACTGGTACATTTTTTTCTTTTATACAAGTACAAGTATTAAAGTTTGCACACTTACAGGCAGCAATATCAAATAAACGTTTCGCTTCTTCTCTAAATTTTGCAAGGTTGCAGTCAAACTTATCTGACCCTTTTCCGCTTTTAGACCTTAATAAATTCCTATATTTACAATGATAAGCTTTTATCATTTGTAAAATTCTTTTGCTAGAAACAACGGGAATAGAAGCTCTTGACCATATTTGTTCTATTTTGGGAACTAAAATGTCACATATTTCACTTACAGTAGGATCCTTCTCTGAAGCAGTTTTGAGGTTATGTCTAATATAACATTAACACTTCATAATGTATTCGTAAGTAGGCAGTTCAACTTCACACAAATCACCAAATTTCCCAAAAATGGGACATTCCGACATTTGTCTTGTCTTCACTATTTTAGACTGAGCCATTTTTATTCTCAAAAATAAAGTATTATGCAAACTAAAACTAACAAAATATACCTTAAACGGTGCGGAGACGTCCACTCAACTGAACTTCGCAAAGCCTGACACCTGCTCTGAGCTTGTCAGGTGTCACGTGTCAGTACACGCAGACAAATCTCCGCCTCCTTCCACCCCCCCTTCTCCCTCACAACATCTGCTCCGGCGATGACTCATGCTTCCTGATGCCAATGCAATAGTAAAACTGTTTCTATTCATAATAAAACGCCTATTTGAAATATTTTGTTTTATAAACGAGACCTGCAAAAAAACCCTTTAAAATATAGCAAAGATTTCAATTTTATGAAACTTTAATGTCCTTGCGGCACCTCAAGTCGTACTCCAATCGTTTTCATATTTTTAATTTATCTTATCTACACCAAAAGGCAACTTTTCAGCGCTATTCCAAATTAAAAATCAGAAGTTGGTTTTATCGTTTTTTTTTCAATTTTATGAAACTTTAATGTCCTTGCGGCACCTCGAGACGTACTCCAATAGTTTTCATATTTTTAATTTATCTTATCTACACCAAAAGGCAACTTTTCAGCGCTATTCCAAATTAAAAATCAGAAGTTGGTTTTTTCGTTCCACCCTAATGCCCGTTAATCGTGAAAGAAGAATATAAGAGGATGTGGCAATTGCTGAAAAACAAGAAGTCATATTATATCAGCGGAAGACATTATGTTAACAGTTATACAAGAAATTTTGCATTATTATTGTAAAATTATGTAATGTGGATGCGTCCAGAAGAAATACATCGTAACAATAGGTCTCAAATCTGCTAAATAAATAAAAAAGCAGCACTATCCATGGTGTTGATAGATTCAATACGGCTCCCACTGTAGTCATGGTACTCTTTTCAGTTATCTTGAGAAGATAACAGTTAACTTCATTTACCCTGTTAGCTGATACGTTGTACGCCAATTCCTCTGATACCATTTTTCCAAGTCGGGCTGCCGTCTCACCAACTACTAAAGGTATTTAGATGCGCTTTTACATGCAATTTAGTATAAAAAATTTCCTGCAGTTTTTCGTTGAAACTTTTAATGGTGTACTTATACATATTTATGTGTGTGATTTACTTTAAAAAATACTCCAAATAATAAATTCAGTGTTGTGTTGAATCGCTGTGCTAGATGATAGATATACTTAAATTGCGTAGTATTCCTATCATGATCTTGAAGCATATAGTTGTGACTTAAATTAAATTGTTTGTCTGGACACAAACGGTAAACACAAACACTCATAGAAAGTTTTTCTGAATCAATAAAAATGTGGTGTGCAGACTGAAAATTTGTATTATAACGTGTTCCAATCGAAACAATTTCTTTTAGATTAAGAAAGTAATTTTTCTTTCATTTCTAAGAAAGTTTTTTGTATTTGCTTTTATACATAAAATATCTTGTTAATGTAAGCAAATACATGGAAATTTTCTTAAAATTTTGGAAACATTTAAAACATTATATTTTGTGTTCTTTTAACAAAACGATTTCTGCACTTCTAATAAAAATGTGGTTCAAAACAATAAAATAACTTAAAAAATAAAATTGTAGATTTAATCAAATCCGTCCTCTGCGTGTAAAAATGGGTAGTAAAATATAAGATTATTTTAAACATTTGAAAAAACCCTCTTACCTGGCAAACATAGTGTACTATTGAAGCTGTTGTAACCGTTATCACAGACACATATACTTCCTTCGTTGTCGCAATGACTATTTTCAACTCCAGAAATACATTGCTCGGAATCTGTGCATTGAGAACCCAATACGAATTCTGAAACATAGGTTGTGTCTTCTACTGTCATGACGCTAGGTGTTCCTTCTGTACTGCCTGCAAAAATAAATAAAATTAAATAAAATTAAAAAATATTTCAAAGAAATTAAAAATAAAGAGTAAATAAAAAATATATATATATAAAATAAAAAAATGTATAAATAAAAAGAGGGACGACAATAATTTAAAATTCTTTGAATAGCAATGAATTCAGTTCTTGCATTTCAACTGTGATTTCGATTTTTGCGCCATAACAACGACAATTCATAATGTGGGTTTTAATCTATATTCCAAAAGTCCTACAAGAAAGCTGTTTGAAATAATTAAACTCTCTTATCCTACTAGCTATTTACAATAGACGCATATTATTTTGTAGATATTTCCATACATTTTTTAAATGTAGGGACCTCGAGCAGGTCTCCTATTTAGGATAGTGTTACCTGGACATAATACTTTCTTCTTAGTTTTTTCGTGAGACTGCAGCTTGCACTAGTTTTTTACCTAGAAAAATAATTTATAGCATTGAATCTCTTCTTTATGAATCAAAGTTCGTAAACAGACAATACAATGTCTATTGAATAAATAAAATTCTTTTTTTTGTAATTTCACTTAATTTGTAGAATTGTTCTATGCAAAGAAATAGAATTTCATTTAGCATAAAAAATTTTCCCCGTTTTTTTTCTTTGACATGAAAAAAGAAAACAAAAAAATATAAAATGAAGTAAGTTCGATACGGCAAATCTAACCTAAAAAACTTTGGAACATTTGGAATAGAACATTTTTTAAAATGTGTCGGATATTCTATAATGGTTGTTTTTTTATTTTATTTTATTTTTTTACTGAGGAAAGTCGCTGGCATTTGTCTCTAAAATATGAAGAGTGAGATCTGACTGTAAAAGAGTGGCATATAACTCTTTGAACATGCCAAAATGGAGCCAAACTCTAAAGAGTGAAAAGTCTGTTTTCGAAAGAGTGAGATTTCTCTTTCTTCATTAGGAGTGAGATTATTCCGAGTTATTCAAATATTTATTTAAAAAAAAAAAAAAAAAAAAAAACGGATACGCCAGACGGTATCTTCTATCATTGTCCTTAGCTCAACGATGGTAGGGATACAAATTGGATTTACGGGGAATCGAACCGAAGCCGTCTCTGTGTCAGGCGAGAGTCTTACCACTGAGCCACTGGGGACACACAGAACTCGTTTAATTTACAGTGGTAAATCATTCATATAAGAGATTGATCGCATTTATACATTTTTACTTCATTTATTATAAATTTAAAATTACAGAATTCAAATGTACATTTTAAAATTAAAATTAGAATTGTTTTAAATTACTAAAATTAGAATTATTTTTAAATTACCAAAATTAGAATTACTTTTTAAATCAAAATGTATACTTGAAAAGAAATTGCTTAAGACAAATAGTCATTTTTAAAGTATCTTGGGGGAAAAGAAAAATTCTCGAGTCTGCATGTTTAAAAAAATAGTTAAATATTTACACACAAATCTATTTCTTGTAGAACTCGTCTGTTTAGGAGAATAAATCTTGCTGGTGATTTAAATTTCTAGTAAAATATTACAGCCAGCTTTTTTAATGTTTCACATGCGTTAAGTATCAATGAGTATAACAAAAATATAAATTCCAATAAATTTTAAGATATTATGCATTAAGCATTTGCATTCATATTTTCTTCTGTACCTTAAATATTTCGCAATAAAACTACTTCCTGTCATTACGAATTTTCATAACTTTCTTATTATTTTCGATTCTGTAGTAATAGCATTTCAATTTTATCAATCGTATACAAAATTTTTATTTACCAAAATAACTTTTAACATATTTATTTTCTTTTTTTAAAACTCCAATATCTTTATTAAGTTCTGTTAAACAAATCACATGCATGAGATCATTGACAAATTGTCTTTCATATTTCTTTCGAAATATGGTAAGTAGATGGCGCCAGCAAATCTTCACTCTTCATAATGTTCATCTTGCAATAGAAGATGACTTCACTCTTTGTGACAGAGTGACTAGAAGTCTCTCTTTCGAGAAAAGTAATAAATGTCACATTTTCAAGAGTGACAATAGTATTTCTCACTTTAATTCGTGTCAAAATAATGGTCACTTTTTTAAGGAGTGAGATTCCCACTCCAGAAATTTTAGAGGGTTATAATGATATATAACCTAATTTACTTAAAACTGACATATTATCATACTATAGAAATCTGTTTCTATGTATGCCCATTTATCGTGAAAGAAGAATATAAGAGGATGTGGCAATTGCGGAAAAACAAGAAGTCATATTATATCAGCGGAAGACATTATGTTAACAGTTATACAAAAAATTTTGCATTATTATTGTAAAATTATGTAATGTGGATACGTCCAGTAGAAATACATCGTAACAATAGGTCTCAAATCTGCTAAATAAATAAAGTAAAGAAGTACTAGCCATGGTGTTGATAGATTCAATACGGCTCCCGCTGTAGTCATGGTACTCGTTTCAGTTATCTTGGGTAGATAACAGTTAACTTCATTTACCCTGTTAGCTGATACGTTGTACGCCAATTCCTCTTACACCATTTCTCCGAGCCGGGCTACCGTCCATCAACTGCTAAACGTATTTAGATGCGCTTTTACATGCAATTTAGTATAAAAAATTTCCTGCAGTTTTTCGTTGAAACTTTTAATGGTGTACTTATAAATATTTATGTGTATTATTTACTTTAAAAAATACTCCAAATAATAAATTCAGTGTTGTGTTGAATCGTTGTGCTAGATGATAGATATAATTAAATTGCGTAGTATTCCTACCATGATCTTCAAGCATATAGTTATGACTTAAATAAAATTTTTTGTCTAAACAATAACGGTAAAAACAAACACTCAGTGAAAGTTTTGCTGAATCAATAAAAATGTGGTGTGCAGTCTGAAATTTGTATTATAATGTGTTCCAAGCGACACAAATTCTTTTAGATTAAGAGAGTAATTTTTCTTTTATTCCTAAGACAGTTTTTTGTATTTGCTCTTATACATAAAATATTTTGTTAATGTAAACAAATACATGGAAATTTTCTTATAATTTTGCAAACACTTAACAAATTATATTTTGTGTGCTGGTAACAAAACGATTTCTGTACTTCTAATAAAAATTTTGGTCAAAACAATAACTTAAAAAATAAAATTGTAGATTTAATCAAATCCGTCCTCTGCGTGTAAAAATGGGTAGTAAAATATACGCTTATTTTAAATATTTGAAAACACGCACTTACCTGGCAAACATAGTGTATTATTAAAGCTGTTGTAACCGTTATCACATACACATATACTTCCTTCGTTGTCGCAATGACTATTTTCAACTCCAGAAATACATTCCTCGGAATCTGTGCATGGAGAACCCAATACGAATTCTGAAACATTGGTTTTGACTTCTACTGTCATGACGCTAGGTGTTCCTTCCGTACTGCCTGCAAAAATAAATAAATAAAATTAAATAAAATTTGAAAATAATTGAAAAAATTAAAAAAAAAGTAAATAAATAATAAAATAAATAAATAAATATGAAATAAAAAAATGAATAAATAAAAAGAGGGACGACAATAATTTAAAATTCTTTAAATGGTAGAGACTAATAAGCAATGAATTCAGTTCTTGCATTAAAACGATGATTTCGATTGTTGCACCATAACAAAGACAATTCTGAACGTGGGTTTTAATATGTATTCCAAAAGGCCTACAAGAAAGCTGTTTGAAATAATTAAACTCTCTTATCCCACTAGCTATTTACAATAGGCGCATATTATTTTGTAGGATTGTCCATACATTTTTTAAAAGTAGGGACCTCCAGCAGGTCTCCTATTTTGGTTAGTGTCACCTGGACATAATACTTTCTTCTTATATTTTTCGTAAAACTGCGGCTTGCACTATATTTTTTACCTAGAAAAAAAAAAAAAAAAACATAGCATTGAATCTCTCCTTTATGCATCATAGTTTGTAAACAGTCAATACATTGTCTATTGAATAAATAACATTTTTATTTGTAATTTCACTTAATTTGTAGAAATGTTCTTTGCAAAGAAATACAATTTCATTTAGCATACAAATAATTCCCCATTTTTTTTTCTTTTTTGACATGAAAAAAAAAAAAAAAAATATATATATATATATATATATATATATATATACATAAAATGAGATAAGTGCGATATGGAAAAGCTAACCTAAAAAACTTTGCAACATTTGGAATAGAACATTTTTTTAAATATGTCGGACATTCTATAATGATTGTTTATTTATTTATTTTTTATTTTTATTTTTTTTAGTGAGGAAAGTCGCAGGCATTTATAATGACATATAACCTAATTTACTTAAAACTGACATATTATTATACTATACAAATCTGTTTGTATGTATGCCCGTTAATTGTGAAAGAAGAATATAAGAGGATGTGGCAATTGCGAAAAAACAAAAAGTCATATTATAACAGCGGAAGACATTATGTTAACAGTTAGACAAGAAATTTTGCATTATTATTGTACAAATTTGTAATGTGGATACGTCCCGAAGAAAAAAACCGTAACAATAGGTCTCAAATCTGCTAAATAAATAAAGTAAAGCAGTACTAGCCTTGGTGTTGATAGACTCAATACGGCTCCCGCTGTAGTCATGGTATTCGTTTCAGTTATCTTGAGTTTATAGCAGTTAACTTCATATACTCTGTTAGCTGATACGTTGTACGCCAAATCCTCACATGCCATTCCTCCAAGCCGGGCTACTTTCTCACCAACTGCTAAACGTATTTGGATTCGCTTTACATGAAATTTAGTATAAAAAATTTCCTGCAGTTTTTTTTTGAAACTTTTTATGGTGTATTTATAAATATTTGTGTGTGTTATTTACTTTAAAAAATACTCCAAATAATGAATTCAGTGTTGTGTTGAATCGTTGTGCTAGATGATAGATATACTTAAATTGCGTAGGATTCCTATCATGATCTTAGAGCATATAGTTATGACTTAAATAAAAATTTTTGTCTAAACAATAACTTTAAAAACAAACACTCAGAGAAAGTTTTGCTGAATCAATAAAAATGTGGTGTGCAGACCGAAAATTTCTATTTTAATGTGTTCCAATCGAAACAATTTCTTTTAGATTTAGAAAGTAATTTTTCTTTCATTCCTAAGAAAGTTTTTTTGTATTTGTTTTTATAAATAAAATATTTTGTTAATGAAAGAAAATAATTGGAAATTTTCTTATAATTTTGGAAACATTTAAAAAATTATATTTTGTGTTCTTGTAACAAAACGATTTCTGTACTTCTAATAAAAATTTGGTTCAAAACAATAAAAAAAACTTAAAATATAACATTGTAGATTAATCAAATCCGTCCTCTGCGTGTAAAAATGGGTAGTAAAATATAAGATTATTTTAAACATTTGATAAAACCCACTTACTTGACAAACATAGTGTACTATTGAAGCTGTTGTAACCGTTATCACATGCACATATATTTCCTTCGTTGTCGCAATGACTATTTTGAACTCCAGAAATACATTGCTCGGAATCTGTGCATTGAGAACCCAACACGAATTCTGAAACATTGGTTGTGTATTCTACTGTCAAGACGCTGGGTGTTCCTTCCGTACTGCCTGCAAAAAAAAAAAAATAAAATAAAAAAAAAAAATTAAATTAAATTGAAAAATAATTGAAAAAATTAAAAAAATAAAAATAAAATAAAAAATAAAAAATGTAAATAAATATAAAATAAAAAAATGAATAAATAAAAAGAGGGACGAGAATAATTTAAAATTCTTTAAATGGTAGATTAATAAGCAATGAATTCAGTTCTAGCATTTCAACGATGATTTCCATTGTTGCACCATAACAACGACAATTCATAACGTGGGTTTTAATCTTTATTCGAAAACTCCTACAAGAAAGCTGTTTGAAATAATTAAACTCTCTTATCCCACTAGCTATTTACAATAGGCGCATATTATTTTGTAGGATTGTCCATACATTTTTTAAAAGTAGGGACCTCCAGCAGGTCTCCTATTTTGGTTAGTGTCACCTGGACATAATACTTTCTTCTTATATTTTTCGTAAAACTGCGGCTTGCACTATATTTTTTACCTAGAAAAAAAAAAAAAAAAACATAGCATTGAATCTCTCCTTTATGCATCATAGTTTGTAAACAGTCAATACATTGTCTATTGAATAAATAACATTTTTATTTGTAATTTCACTTAATTTGTAGAAATGTTCTTTGCAAAGAAATACAATTTCATTTAGCATACAAATAATTCCCCATTTTTTTTTCTTTTTTGACATGAAAAAAAAAAAAAAATATATATATATATATATATATATATATATATATACATAAAATGAGATAAGTGCGATATGGAAAAGCTAACCTAAAAAACTTTGCAACATTTGGAATAGAACATTTTTTTAAATATGTCGGACATTCTATAATGATTGTTTATTTATTTATTTTTTATTTTTATTTTTTTTAGTGAGGAAAGTCGCAGGCATTTATAATGACATATAACCTAATTTACTTAAAACTGACATATTATTATACTATACAAATCTGTTTGTATGTATGCCCGTTAATTGTGAAAGAAGAATATAAGAGGATGTGGCAATTGCGAAAAAACAAAAAGTCATATTATAACAGCGGAAGACATTATGTTAACAGTTAGACAAGAAATTTTGCATTATTATTGTACAAATTTGTAATGTGGATACGTCCCGAAGAAAAAAACCGTAACAATAGGTCTCAAATCTGCTAAATAAATAAAGTAAAGCAGTACTAGCCTTGGTGTTGATAGACTCAATACGGCTCCCGCTGTAGTCATGGTATTCGTTTCAGTTATCTTGAGTTTATAGCAGTTAACTTCATATACTCTGTTAGCTGATACGTTGTACGCCAAATCCTCACATGCCATTCCTCCAAGCCGGGCTACTTTCTCACCAACTGCTAAACGTATTTGGATTCGCTTTACATGAAATTTAGTATAAAAAATTTCCTGCAGTTTTTTTTTGAAACTTTTTATGGTGTATTTATAAATATTTGTGTGTGTTATTTACTTTAAAAAATACTCCAAATAATGAATTCAGTGTTGTGTTGAATCGTTGTGCTAGATGATAGATATACTTAAATTGCGTAGGATTCCTATCATGATCTTAGAGCATATAGTTATGACTTAAATAAAAATTTTTGTCTAAACAATAACTTTAAAAACAAACACTCAGAGAAAGTTTTGCTGAATCAATAAAAATGTGGTGTGCAGACCGAAAATTTCTATTTTAATGTGTTCCAATCGAAACAATTTCTTTTAGATTTAGAAAGTAATTTTTCTTTCATTCCTAAGAAAGTTTTTTTGTATTTGTTTTTATAAATAAAATATTTTGTTAATGAAAGAAAATAATTGGAAATTTTCTTATAATTTTGGAAACATTTAAAAAATTATATTTTGTGTTCTTGTAACAAAACGATTTCTGTACTTCTAATAAAAATTTGGTTCAAAACAATAAAAAAAACTTAAAATATAACATTGTAGATTAATCAAATCCGTCCTCTGCGTGTAAAAATGGGTAGTAAAATATAAGATTATTTTAAACATTTGATAAAACCCACTTACTTGACAAACATAGTGTACTATTGAAGCTGTTGTAACCGTTATCACATGCACATATATTTCCTTCGTTGTCGCAATGACTATTTTGAACTCCAGAAATACATTGCTCGGAATCTGTGCATTGAGAACCCAACACGAATTCTGAAACATTGGTTGTGTATTCTACTGTCAAGACGCTGGGTGTTCCTTCCGTACTGCCTGCAAAAAAAAAAAAATAAAATAAAAAAAAAAAATTAAATTAAATTGAAAAATAATTGAAAAAATTAAAAAAATAAAAATAAAATAAAAAATAAAAAATGTAAATAAATATAAAATAAAAAAATGAATAAATAAAAAGAGGGACGAGAATAATTTAAAATTCTTTAAATGGTAGATTAATAAGCAATGAATTCAGTTCTAGCATTTCAACGATGATTTCCATTGTTGCACCATAACAACGACAATTCATAACGTGGGTTTTAATCTTTATTCGAAAACTCCTACAAGAAAGCTGTTTGAAATAATTAGACTCTCTTATCCCACTAGCTATTTACAATAGACGCATATTATTTTGTAGGAATGTCCATACATTTTTTAAATGTAGGGACCTCGAGCAGGCCTCCTATTGAGGGCCCGATTAAGCTTTGAAGCTAGGTGAAGCTCAGTATCATTTCGGGGTCCTCTTTCATTTCAGAAAATCTCGTTTTCCTGTTACAGATAGTAATATAATATGCTATAGATCAAAAGTTAGTGTGTGTTTACGGTTTTTTTTTTCATTCATATATCTGGGTTGTTTCTACACACAACATTAAAATCGTATAACTTATTAATTAAGAACATTCAGATTTTTGAGGTTAAATAATAGATTTTTCCCGAAACAGTGATTATTTTGTCTTGCTTTAGGAGATTTTTCTCAGAAAAATTCAATCTCAGTATGAAAATATAAAACAGAAAATTCAAGACGCTGTTTTTAGTCATTTTGGGGCCCCATCTTAAATTTTAGAAGGGAGGCTTGGGCTTCCTCAGCCTTTTGGGTAATCAGGCCCTGCTCATATTTAGGATAGTGTCACCTAGATATGATACTTTCTTCTTACTTTTCTCGTGAGACTGCGGCTTGCACTTAATTTTTACCTAGAAAAATAATTTATAGCATTGAATCTCTCCTTCATGCATCATATTTTGTAAAGAGTCAATATATATTCCATTGAATAAATAAAATTCTTTATTTGTAATTTCACTTAATTTGTAGAATTGTTCTTTCCAAAAAAAAAAAATAGAATTTCATTTAGCATAAAAATACTTCCCCATTTTTTTTTTTTTTTTTTTTTTTTTTGACATTGAAAAAAAAAAAAATAATAAATAAAAATAAATAAAATAAATCTATAAAATGAGGTAAGTTCGATATGGCAAAGCTAACCTAAAAAACTTTGGAACATGTGGAATAGAACATTTTTTAAAATGTGCCGAATATTCTATAATGATTGTTGATTTTTTTTTTTTTTTTTTTTTTTTTTTTTAAGTGAGGAAAGTCGCTGTCATTTATAATGATATGTAACGTAATTTACTTAAAACTGATATATTATCATACAATAGAAACCTGTTTGTATGTATGCCCATTTATCGTTAAAGAAAAATATAATTGCGGAAAAACAAGAAGTCATATTATACAAGCGGAAGACATTATGTTAACAGTTATCCAAGAAATTTTGCATTATTATTGTAAAAATATGTAATGTGGATACGTCCAGTAGAAATACATCGAAACAATAGGTCTCAAATCTGCTAAATAAATAAAGTAAAGCAGTACTAATAATAACAAGAGACTTGGCGTTGGAATATTAAAACCCGAATAAACTACTAAGTCAGAAACGCCAATGAAAAATACTGGAAATGCATACAGCTGTTTCGATAGCCTTAAGCATACCGTCTTCATTGCAAAAAGGATTTTTTGCACTGAAGTCATCTTTTTTGCACTTTGTCATGCTTTTTGCGCTGAAGACGGTACGCTTAAGGCTACCAAAACGGCTGTATGCATTTCCAATATTTTTCTTTGGCGTTTCTGACGTAGTAGTTTATTCGGGTTTTAATATAGCAGTACTAGCCATGGTGTTGATAGATTCAATACGGCTCGTGCTGTAGTCATGGTATTCATTTCATTTATCTTGAGTAGATAACAGTTAACTTCATTTACCCTGTTAGTTGATACGTTGTACGCCAATTCCTCTTATACCCTTCCTCAGAGTCGGGTTACCTTCTCACCAACTGCTAAATATATTTAGATGCGCTTTTACATGAAATTTAGTATATAAAAGTTTCTGCAGTGTTTCGTTGAATTTTTTAATGGTGTATTTATAAATATTTATGTGTATTATTTACTTTAAAAATTACTCAAAATAGTAAATTCAGTGTTGTGTTGTATCGTTGTGCTAGGTGATAGATATACATAAATCGCGTAGTATTCCTATCATGATCTTGAAGCATATAGTTGTGACTTAATTAAAATTTTTTGTCTAAACACTAACGGTAAAAACAAACACTCAGTGAAAGTTTTGCTGAAACAATAAAAATGTGGTGTGCAGTCTGAAAATTTGTATCATAATGTGTTTCAATCGAAAAAATTTCTTTTAGATTAAGAAAGTAATTTTCTTTCATTCCTAAGAAAGTTTTTTGTATTTGCTCTTATACATAAAATATTTTGTTAATGTAAACAAATACATGGAAATTTTCTTAAAATTTTGCAAACACTTAACAAATTATATTTTGTGTGCTCGTAACAAAACGATTTCTGTACTTCTAATAAAAATTTGGTTCAAAACACTAACTTAAAAAATAAAATTGTAGATTTAATCCAATCCGTCCTTTGCGACTAAAAATGGGTCGTAAAATATAAGCTTATTTGAAATATATGTATTAACGCACTTACCTGGCAAACATAGTGTACTATTAAAGCTGTTGTAACCGTTATCACAGACACATATACCTTCTTCGTTGTCGCAATGGCTATTTTCAACTCCAGAAATACATTGCTCGGAATCTGTGCATTGAGAACCCAATACGAATTCTGAAACATTGGTTGTGTCTTCTACTGTCATGACGCTAGGTGTTCCTTCCGTACTGCCTGCAAAAATATATAAATAAAATTAAATAAAATTTAAAAATAATTGAAAAAATTTAAAAATAAAGAGACAATTTATAACGTGGGTTATGAATTCGAAAAGTCCTTTATAGTCCTACAAGAAATCTGTTTGAAATAATTAAACTCTCTTATCCCACTAGCTATTTGCTATAGACGCATATTATTTTGTAGGCATGTCCATAGATGTTTTAAATGTAGGGACCTCGAGCAGGTCTCCTGTTTAGGATAGTGTCACCTGGACATAATACGTTATTCTTACATTTTTCGTGAGACTGCGGCTTGCACTATATTTTTACTCAGAAAAATATAATTTATAGCATTGAATCTCTCCTTTATGCATCATATTTTGTAAACAGTCAATATATTTTCTATTGAATAAATAACATTCTTTATTTGTAATTTCACTTAATTTATAGAATTGTGCTTTGCAAAGAAATAGAATTTCATTTAGCATAAAGATACGTCCCCATTTTTTTTTTTTTTTTTGACATGGAAAAAGAAAAAAAAATTCTATAAAAAGTTTGATATGGTTAGCTTTAACCTAAAAAACTTTGCAACATTTGGAATAGAACATTTTTTAAAATGTGTCGGATCTTCTATAATGATTGTTTATTTTATTTTTAATTTATTCTTTTTTTTTTTTTTTTTTTTTTTTTGAGGAAAGTCGCTGGCATTTATAATGATATATAACCTAATTTACTGAAAACAGACATATTATCATACTATACAAATCTGTTTGTATGTATGCCCATTAATCGTGAAAGAACAATATAAGGGGATGTGACAACTGCGGAACATAAGTAGTCATATGATATCAGCGGAAGACATTAAGTTAACAGTTATCCAAGAAATTTTACATTAATATTGTAAAATTATGTAATGTGGATACGTCCAGACGAAATACAACGTAACAATAGGTCTCAAATCTGCTAAATAAAGTAAAGCAGTACTCGCAATGGTGTTGAAAGATTCAATACGGCTCCTGCTGTAGTCGTGGTACTCGTTTCAGTTATCTTGAGTAGATAACAGTTAACTTCATTTACCCTGTTAGCTGATATGTTGTACGCCAATTCCTCTTAAACCATTCCTCCAAGCCGGGCTACCTTCTCACTAACTGCTGAACGTATTTGGATGCGCTTTTACATGAAATTTAGTATATAAATTTTCCTGCAGTTTTTCGTTGAAACTTTTAATGTTGTACTTATAAATATTTATGCGTGTTATTTACTTTAAAAAATACTCCAAATAATAAATTCAGTGTTGTGTTGAATCGTTGTGCTAGATGATAGATATACTTAAATTGCGTAGTATTCCTATCATGATCTTGAAGCATATAGTTGTGACTTAAATAAAATTTTTTGTCTGGACACTAACGGTAAAGACAAACACTCAGAGAAAGTTTTGCTGAATCAATAAAAATGTGGTGTGCAGACTGAAATTTTGTATTATAACGTGTTCCAATCGAAACAATTTCTTTTAGATCAAGAAAGTAATTTTTCTTTCATTTTTTGTTTGTATTTGCTTTTATACATAAAATAATCTTGTTAATGTAAGCAAATTAATGGAAATTTTCTTAAAATTTTGCAAACATTTCACAAATTATATTTTGTGTTCTTGTAAGAAACGATTTCTGTACTTCTAATAAAAATTTGGTTCAAAACAATAAAATAACTTAAAAAATAAATTGTAGATTTAATCAAATCGGTCCTCTGCGTGTAAAAACGTGTAGTAAAATATAAGCTTATTTTAAATATTTGAAAAAACTCACTTACCTGACAAACATAGTGTACTATTAAACATGTTGTAACCGTTATAACAGACACATACTCTTCCTTCATTGTCGCAATGACTATTTTCAACTCCAGAAATACATTGCTTGGAATCTGTGCATTGAGAACCCAATACGAATTCTGAAACATTGGTTGTGTCTTGAACTGTCATGACGCTAGATGTTCCTTCCGTACTGCCTGCAAAAATAAATAAATAAAATTAAATAAAATTGAAACATAATTTTAAAATTGAAAAATAAAGAGTAAATAAATAATAAAATAAATAAATAAATATAAAATAAAAAAATGAATAAATAAAAAGAGGGACGACAATAATTTAAAATTCTTTAAATGGTAGACTAATAAGCAATGAATTCAGTTCTTGCATTTAAACGATGATTTCGATTGTTGCACCATAACAACGACAATTCGTAATGTGGGTTTTAATCTTTATTCCAAAAGTCCTACAAGAAAGGTGTTTGAAATAATTAAACTCTCTTATCCCACTAGCTATTTATAATAGACGCATATTATTTTGTAGGAATGTCCATACATTTTTTAATTGTAGGGACCTCGAGCAGGTCTCCCTTTTAGGATAGTGCCACCTGGACATAATACGTTCTTCTTACTTTTTTCGTGAGATTGCGGCTTGCACTGTATTTTTACCCAGAAAAATAATTTATAGCATTGAATCTCTCCTTTATGCATCATATTTTGTAAACAGTCAATATAATTTCTATTGAATACATAACATTCTTTATTTGTAATTTCACTTAATTTGTAGAATTGTTCTTTGCAAAGAATTCCATTTAGCACAAAAATACTTCCCCATTTTTTTTTTTCTTGACATGAAAAAAAAAAGTTCTATAAAATGAGGTAAGTTTGATATGACAAAGCTAACCTAAAAAACTTTGCAACATTTGGAATAGAACATTTTTTAAAATGTGTCGGATATTCTATAATAAGTTTTGACTTTTTTTTTTAGTGAGGAAAGTCGCTGGCATTTATAATGATATGTAAGCTAATTTACTTAAAACTGACATATCATGCAATAGAAATCTGTTCGCATGTATGCCCGTTTATCGTGAAAGAAAAATATAAGAGGATATGTCAATTGCGGAAAAATAAGAAGTCATATTATATAAGCGGAAGACATTAAGTTAACAGTTATACAAGAAATTTTGCATTATTATTGTAAAATTATGTAATGTGGATACGTCCAGAAGAAATACAACATAACAATAGGTCTCAAATCTGCTAAATAAAGTAAAGCAGTACTCGCCATGGTGTTGAGAGATTCAATACGGCTCCTGCTGTAGTCATGGTACTCGTTTCAGTTATCTTGAGTAGATAACAGTTAACTTCATTTACCCTGTTAGCTGATATGTTGTACGCCAATTCCTCTTATACCATTCCTCCAAGCCGGGCTACCTTCTCACCAACTGCTGAACGTATTTGGATGCGCTTTTACATGAAATTTAGTATATAAATTTTCCTGCAGTTCTTCGTTGAAACTTTTAATGTTGTACTTATAAATATTTATGTGTGTTATTTACTTTAAAAAATACTCCAAATAATAAATTCAGTGTTGTGTTGAATTGTTGTGCTAGATGATAGATATACTTAAATTGCGCAGTATTCCTATCATGATCTTGAAGCATATAGTTGTGACTTAAATAAAATTTTTTGTCTGGACACTAACGGTAAAGACAAACACTCAGAGAAAGTTTTGCTGAATCAATAAATATGTGGTGTGCAGACTGAAAATTTATATTATAACGTGTTCCAATAGAAACAATTTCTTTTAGATTAAGAAAGTAATTTTTCTTTCATCCCTAAGAAAGTTTTTTTGTATTTGCTTTTATACATAAAATATCTTGTTAATGTAAGCAAATACATGGAAATTTTCTTAAAATTTTCACAAATTATATTTTGTGTTCTTGTAACAAACGATTTCTGTACTTCTAATAAAAATTTGGTTCAAAACAATAAAATAACTTAAAAAATAAATTGCAGATTTAATCAAATCCGTCCTCTGCGTGTAAAAACGGGTGGTAAAATATAAGCTTATTTTAAATATTTGAAAAAACTCACTTACCTGGCAAACATACTGTACTATTAAACATGTTGTAACCGTTATCACAGACACATATACTTCCTTCGTTGTCGCAATGACTATTTTCAACTCCAGAAATACATTGATCGGAATCTGTGCATTGAGAACCCAATACGAATTCTGAAACATTGGTTGTGTCTTCTACTGTCATGACGCTAGATGTTCCTCCCGTACTGCCTGCAAAAATAAATAAATAAAATTAAATAAAATTGAAAAATAATTGAAAAAAAAAGAGTAAATAAATAATAAAAAATGTAAATAAATATAAATAAATATAAATAAATATAAAATAAAAAAATGAATAAATAGCTTACGTTTTTTTTAAGTTTTTTTAAATAGCTTACGTTTCATATGTCATAAACTACTGAAAAATTGTTATAAACTATTGACCATTGTTAAAACCTTTTATTATATTTTTTACAGGTAGGGCATCTCTCCCACGTGAGTGGGGCATCTCACCCGAAGCTTCGGGAAAGGTGGTCAAATATAGTATTGCGGCAATTTTACTTTTTTCTTTGGAAAATTTACAATACGGTACAAAAAAACTACATAGTATTAATAAACAATATATATTATGTATTTCCCACAAATTTTCGTTGTCATTGTTAATACCCAATTTATTTTATAGCTCCCTTTCCTTAAGTGGGGCATCTGTCCCGGAATTACCTTAAAATATTTTGTTAATGTAAGCAAATACATAGAAATTTTCTTAAAATTTTGCAAACATTTAACAAATTATATTTTGTGTTCTCGTAACAAAACGATTTCAGTACTTCTAATAAAAATTTGGTTCAAAACAATAAAATAATTTAAAAAATAAAATTGTAGATTTAATCAAATCCGTCCTCTGCGTGTAAAAATGGGTAGTAAAATATAAGCTTATTTTAAATATTTAAAAAAACTCACTTACCTGGCAAACATACTGTACTATTAAACATGTTGTAACCGTTATCACAGACACATATACTTCCTTCGTTGTCGCAATGACTATTTTCAACTCCAGACACACATTGCTCGGAATCTGTGCATTGAGAACCCAAAACGAACTCTGAATGATTGGTTGTGTTTTCTACAGTCATGAAGCTAGGTGTTCCTTCCGTACTGCCTGCAAAAATAAATAAATTAAATTAAAAAAATTGGAAACTAATTGAAAAAAATTTAAAATAAAAAGGGTAAATAAATAATAAAAAATAAATAAAAAATATAAAAATGAATGAATAAAAAGAGGGACGACAATAATTTAAAATTCTTTAAATGGTAGACTAATAAGCAATGTATTCAGTTCTTGCATTTAAACGATGATTTCGATTGTTGCACCATAAAAACGACAATTCATATCGTGTGTTTTATACTTTATTCGAAAAGTCCTTCAAGAAAGCTGTTTGAAATAATTAAATTCTCTTATCCCACTAGCTATTTACTATAGACGCATATTATTTTGTAGGTATGTCCATACATTTTTTAATTGCAGGGACTTCGAGCTGTTCTCCTATTCAGGGCCCGATTAAGCTTTGAAGCTTGGGGAAGCTCAGTATCATTTGGGGGCCCTCTTTCATTTCAGAAAATCTTGTTTTCCTGTTACATATTGTAAAATAAAATGCTATAGATCAAAAGTTAGTGTGTGTTTACGGTTTTTTTTTTCATTCATATATCTGGGTTGTTTCTACACACAACATTAAAATCGTATTACTTATTAATTAAGAACATTCAGATTTTTGAGGTTAAATAATAGATTTTTACCGAAACAGTGATTATTTTGTCTTGCTTTAGGAGAATTTTCTCAGAAAAATTCAATCTCAGTATGAAAATATAAAATAGAAAATTCAAGACGCTGTTTTTAGTCATTTTGGGGCCCCATCTTAAATTTAAGAGGGGAAGCTTGCGCTTCCTCAGTCTTTTGGGTAATCAGGCTCTGCTCCTATTTAGGATAGTGTCACGTGGACATAATACTTTCATCTTACTTTTTTAGTGAGACTGCGGCTTTCACTATATTTTTACCTAGAAAAATAATTTATAGCATTGAATCTCTACTTTATGCATCATATTTTGTAAAGAGTCAATTGAATAAATAACCTTCTTTATTTGTAATTTCACTTAATTTGTAGAATTGTTCTTTTCGAAAGAAATAGAATTTCATTTAGCATAAAAATACTTCCCCATTTTTTTTTCTTTTTTTTTTTTTTTACATTGAAAAAAAAAAATCTATAAAATGAGGTAAGTTCGATATGGCAAAGCTAACCTAAAAAACTTTGCAACATCTGGAATAGAATATTTTTTTAAATGTGTGGAATATTCTATAATGATTGTTGATTTATTTTTTATTTATTTATTATTTTTTTTTTATGTGAGGAAAGTTGCTAGCATTTATAATGATATACACTGTAAAAAAAATTGGTAAATAATGTACCAATGTTTGGCGCAAATTTTTTAACGGTACCAAAATTTAGTTTAGTAAAAGAACACATTTTTACTGTTTGCACCTAACGTTGGTGAATAGAATTGAAAATGTCATCCGTGGTGCATCCGGTTGCACCAATCTTTGGACCGTAGTATAAACTTTAGCTGTAACCGGTTGCCAGTTCCCTGCACACTTCATGGTTCGAGAATTCGCTTGAGAATAATTTTCTAAAAAGATAAGTACTTTTTAGTTTTTAATTTTAATATTTTTTTTCTTTACCTAAGTGTATGTATATTATGTATTGCCAACTTATTTGTTTCAGGTATTATTTTTTGACTTGATTGGGAAGATGTCTTCGAAAGCGGTGTTCTGTTTGTCTTGTGTGTGTAGTAACGATGTTCTTAAAGATACTAAGAGGTATGTTTTAGTAAATATTTTCATTTTCAATATTAATAAGCTGTAACAGTTTCACGTTTATTTTCATTTTTAAATCGTTCTGCGTGTTAATATAATTCAAAACATTCTAGAGGTTCTTCTGGTATTTCTCGAAAAAATAGTAGAAATCACATCTGTGATTTTGGATTTTTTTCTTTTTTCGACAAAATTGAAATATTATTGTTACCTAATCATATGCTCTTGCATTCTTTATTCCATTCAAGACTTAGATGCTTTGTGAAGGTCTTGCACATTTATTATTTAAAACAATTTTGTTGCAAATGTGTTATCCCTATAACAGCATCTTTTTAATGTTTTCTGCGACAAGTCTTGTTCGTGCAAACCTTTACTGCAATTACAATATTGACATATTTTCTTATTTACACATATATGTACATGTAACTATAAAGACCAATATTATTAGTAGACTGTTGAAGATTTCTTAAATACACGAGGTTCTATCTTCTACTGAAGTTTAGAAATAGCTTTCATTTTTATAGGCAAATCTTTCTGCAAGTGACAATTTCTTTTCTGCGACAGTATCGCTATTTCGCCTAAATTCTACCACAGGGTGTGTTATAATTTCTTAAAATAGGATCAATTTTCTCGTAAACTTTGCTTTTTAGTGATAGAATGTTATCAATCTTATTTTTTATATACTATGATTTTTATTTTAAAAAAAGATTCCTTTAAAATTGACTTTAATTTGATATATAAATGACATATTGAAATATTTTGATGTTATAATTTTTGTAAATTTAGTTAGGTTAATAATTTTTTAAGCTTAAAAAATTCACGTAAGTTGTCTCGTAATTTCTAACGTTAATGTATTTTTCGTCGTTCAGTTTTTTCCTGAAATGTTTTTAATTTTTTTACTCTGCTAATTACGATCACCAGTATGTTACTGTCAAAGTTTGAAAAAATTTTAGTTTGATTGTTTTTTATCTTTTACCTTCCTTGAGCTCTTGTATAGTGTAATACACACAAGCTCACGTCTTGTGCAGAAAATTTTTGATAAAATATGCAATTCTTTTTTTTTTTTTTTTTTTTTTTTTTTTTTTTTTTTTTTTAAGAGAAGTGTGTGTGTGTGGGGGGGCGGACTTTAAATTTTATCTGCTATGCTCAGAGTCCCATAGTTTACTTTATGTTGACTATGAAGTGGTTTTTCTTGATTTTATTTGTATATATTTTAATTTTCTCTTATATATACAAGAAGAGAGTACTGGATTCGTGGAAATTTTCGAACTCGATGGATTTACACGCTTTGAGATACCCTAAACATGAGTAAGAGTAATCATTAAGAGTTAAAAATTCACTATAGGAACAGCTTTAACACTGTATCATTATTAGGTATCCGTTATCATTTGCATAAAAATAATTTTAACGATAAAATTTATTTGCGAAAACCGTTCTTCAATGGAAGAAAAAATATTGAGTGACATTTTCCCCACTTTGCGTATTTTCAATAAAGTTACAAACTAATCCTGGTTGCTATATCCAGTTTGTTATAACTAAGTGTCCACTCTTTTACATAGTTTTTTTTTTTTTATGCATAAGGGGCTGTATCTAGTATACTTAATCTCATATTATTTAGTTATATTTTATATATAAATCTGAATTTTTTACACAACTAAATTTTGGAGTATGAAGAGTATCAAATATAAATTTGCCTTTTATCATTACATTTTAATATATTTAAATTATGAAGTAAGTGTTCATTTCTGTTCTACAAATTTTAATATAGATTAGCTCAATATAGTCAGTATTTCACATCAATTTCAGCTTGATCATATTAAATTTTAAATCATTTTTGAAGCATTTTTTATTCTTTGAAAGCACCCAATTCTTTCTTTAATAATAAGCTTCATCACACCCACAAAATTTTGTGTAATATCTGAATTATAAAATTCGTTATTTTTATATATAATATTGCAAATGCTTACTCTTCAAAATTTTCTATTCTCTTGACTTTTTTTTTTTTTTTTTTTTTTTCGAGAAGAATGTTAGCTTTCTTATTTTTTGGATACTATGATTATTGATTAACATAAAAAAAGATACTATTCCTTAAAATTTATTTAAAATTGTTACGTAAATGACATATTGAAAAAATTTGATTTTTTGTAAGTTCAGTTAAGCTAATGATATTTTACACTTAAAAAGTTGACATATTGTCTCATAACGTTTACCAATTGTCATTTTCTGGTTACAAGAGAGAAAAAATAAGTATTAAAAAAAAATTGCAAATTATATATATGATCTATAGGAAAGGTGTTTCATTTATCTGTCACATAAGTTTTTGTAAAAATTTTGATTGATTATAAATTCTTAAATTTTGTTTATCTGATTACTTTAATACATTTTTCATGTTTAATGCTTTCGTGAAATGTTTTGAATTTTATCTCTGCTAATGAAGATAACCAGTATTGTCAAATTTTGAATTTTTTTTAATTTGATTTTGAAATTTGATTGTTATTTATATTTTAAATTCCTTGATCTCATGTTTGTTACAATTACACATGCACACGTCCTGTGCAAAAAATGTTTCGTAAAACAAACAAACAATCTCTCTCTCTCTCTCTTTTGATTTTTTTACTTTCAATTTTATCTGGATATGATTTAAGTCCCATAATTTATCTTTAAATTAACAGTCAACTGCTTTTTCTCGCTTTTATTTTTTACATAATGTTTTCAATGGGTTTTCATGAAATGATTATAAATTTTTTTATGAGGATTTTTTTTTTCGAAAGATTTTTGTATTCTCATATTGATCAATTTAAGTACCAACAACATTTCAATTTCTTTGTCCATTTTATGATAAGGTATAATATTGATTTATATTTATTGTAATTTAGATAAAAGTTCAACTTAAAAAAAAAAAAAAAAAAAAAAAATGTACCCCTCTTTCTCTTTCTTTCTCTCTCTCTCTCTCTCTATTTTTTTTTTTTTATTTATTTTTTTTTTTGAGGCGGGGGGGGGGGGGGCAAAATAATGCCAACCGTAATTGCTACAGAATAATAGAAGTACATTTCAAAAATAAATGAAATTGTAAAGGAGTTTAGTTGTGAAATTTATAACCTTATTTCTCTCTCTCTCTCTCCGGGCCTGGGTGGTTCTGTGCTCAAAGCTCCTAGACGTGAGGTGCCTGGTTCTATCACAGGTCACGTTCATCAGCTTAGCCATTCGAAGGTTTCTGTGGTTTTCTCCGAAACTTGCATAAATGCAGGCTAGGACCCCTTAGATAGACCTCCACGGAAATCACTCTCCTCAGTCAATCGGCCTTATTCTCAAACACTAACACTCCTCTCTCTCTTCCCAAACACACGCTTGCAAACATTTTCTAAAACTGATCAAATCGTGTTCTGGACCCCTCAAAATGTGTAAATTCATCGAAAACCAGAAGTCAAAAATTTTTACTAATCTAATACTTTCCTCTGTTAAGTATAGAAAAGAGTAAAAAAAAATATTTATGTAATATTTTATGTATTAAATAAATAAATAAATAGAAATTTTAAAAGTTTTTTTTTCTTTAACTCTAGAATGAAACAATGGCTTGTTGGTGAATACGAACATCGATGCTGATCACTTCAGTGATGATGCCTTTATATCTTGCTGCACCAGGACTCGAGAAAAATGGAAAACAATTTGCCATCATCTAATAAATTTTTTTGTAAACTTAAAATTTTTTACTCTTATTACAGTTTGGTATTGGATTTTGAGAGTAGGAAAAAAAAAAAAAAAGGCTATATTATGCTATTCCTAAATCCTTAACGACAAAAGTTATAGGCAAGGATAGGGGGGGGGGGAGTGCATAATATTGAGTTTGCTTCAGAACAGAATGTTGACAGTTAAATAATTATGTAATGATATAAAATGTATACGAATATGTAATTTTTGTTATATTAAAATAAAATCTTCAAAATAATTCAAAGGTTTCCATTGAATGTAGCAATTGGAATATATATATATTTTTTTTTAAATAAATTCTGTTAAAAAAGTTATGAAGCTTGTATATATTTTTTTATTATAAAATTATGCTGTTTGTTTGACATTTTTCATTAGCGAAGTATAGACAGGTAATTTTATTCCTTTCATAAAATTTTGACCCACTTTTATCAGGATTTTCCTAGTTTAAACAGTAAATTCTGCTTTTGGGTGTTCCTGTAAGATATTGAATTATTTAACTTTTATCCTCAGAAATTGATATGGTAAATGACAATGTTGATTATGCACAACAGTAGCACATAAAGTGTTAAACACGTCTTTGCCAAAATAAAGTACAGTCAAACCTTGTTGACAAGAATTGTTTCCACAATCCCTGTCAAAATAAAGATTAATTCCTGAGTTACTGGCGGCCGAGCAGTTCTGTGCTCAAAGCTGGTAGACATGAGATGCTGGGTTCGATCCCAGGTCGTGCTCGTTGGCCTAGCTGTTCAGTGTTTTCTGTGGTTTTCTCTTAAACTTGTGTAAATATGGTCTAGGACCCCTTAGAAAGACCCTCTACGGAGGCACTCTCCCTCAGGCCTAGGACCTACAGCAGCCAATCGGCCTTATTTCGAAATCCCATAATTCAGTTCTGAGTTACTGATAGCATAAATTACTGATAACATGGACAGTTTTTTTATTCCTCTTGAGATTCATGTTAATGAGGTTTGACTGTATTCATTCAGGGGAGCGCCTAAAGGCAGATCTCATTTTTCTTAAAAAACCTAATTTATATTACATGCAAGTAATATGCTAACAGTAAAAATAAAATTAATAAATATTATTTTTTTTTCTCTCTCTATGCACATTACATAAAAAAAAAAAAAAAAAAAAATCACAAAATCAAAATTTATGCATTACAGGAATAACTTGAAGAATATTAGTTCCATCCAAATTAGCTCCAGTAAGTAGTATTTCAGTTCCAGATGTCATGGGGGAAAAAATTCTTTTCATAAAATTTTTTTAAAAAGAAAATGATTATAAAATCTAGAAAGAGTAAATTTCTTCTTATCCACAATTTTCTTGTTTAACTCGATTTGGATAAAGAAGTATTGTGAAATAGGCAGAGTTAAATAAATGTTACTACACGACTATGATCAAGTGCTGCCAGATGGAGGGAATTTTTTATTCAAAACTTACCGTTAAATTTGAATTGTAATGGTTGCCTAATTATTTCAAAGACACCTTACAAAGAAATCTTCGAAATGATGAGCCAACCTTTACAAGTAAAATTTAATGCTGTATATTGAATTTAAAAAAATCCCTCAATATGGCAGCACTGGCGACAATGGATAAGTAACATATCATCAAAATGAAGGTTGCAGCCCCACAGTGTTTTAAAATTAAATATTTTTTTGACCATTGGAAGAAACTAATAAGTCAGTGTCCTCCTCCTTCCAGCACTCCATTTTTGTCCCTTGTCATATATCTGCTTATGTGTCTACGTTAGCATAATCTCTAATAATTTTATTTATTATTTTTTTTCGCTTCTCTTTTTATTCCTCTGGCTTTTCCCATGGAAAAATATGATGTTGGATTCCCTTTTGTTATGTTTTATAAAATGTTATGCTTTCATCATGATTATGTTAAAAATTCATTCTCTCTCCCTGCCCCCAAATAATAATGAAAAAACTTATTTTTGTTTATTAAGTAAAGGATGTGTATAAAACAGAACTTAGCACAAGAAGACTAAAAAAAAATATATATATATTTCATGTAAGGGCACGCAGCAATTTTGTTGCATCCCTTAGTAACTGTATGCATTTCTTAAAATCTCTTTGTCGTTGCTTTAGTATGCGACAGCTTTGGCGACTTAATGTTTATTGCAATTGCGTAAGTAAAGACTTGAATGAGAAATGTTGGAGCTACTTCAGTGCCAAATTTGAAATTTCACTAAGGCGGTGATAAACTAAAGCTGTTTTATACCTTTAAATAAAATTTACACATTTATTTTTTTTTTTGGCATAAACATTCTTTTCATTTTTAATGATTTTAAAATTAAAATGAGATATTTCTTCGATATCTTTTTAACTAGTTCAGTTGAACTATTTGGAAGTCTGAATAAAGTTTTTAAGTGTTTTAAACACTTTTTTAAAATGTGCCGAATATTCTATAATGATTGTTGATTTATTTTTTTTTTTAAGTGAGGAAAGTCGCTGGCATTTATAATGATATATAACCTAATTTACTTAAAACTGACATATCATGCAATAGAAATCTGTTTGCATGTATGCCCGTTTATCGTGAAAGAAAAATATAAGAGGATGTGCCAATTGCGGAAAAACAAGAAGTCATATTATATCAGCGGAAGACATTATGTTAACAGTTATACGAGAAATTTTGCATTTTTATTGTAAAATTATGTAATGCGGATAAGTCCAGAAGAAATACATCATAACAATAGGTCTCAAATCTGCTAAATAAATAAAGTAAAGCAGTACTAGCCATGGTGTTGAGAAATTCAATACGGTTCCCGCTGTAGTCATGGTACTCGTTTCAGTTATCTTGAGTAGATAACAGTTAACTTCATTTACCCTGTTAGCTGATACGTTGTACGCCAATTTCTCTTATACCATTCCTCCAAGCCGGGTTACCTTCTCACCAACTTTTAAGCGTATTTGGATGCGCTTTTACATGAAATTTAGTATATAAATTTTCCTGCAGTTTTTCGTTGAAACTTTTAATGGTGTACTTATAAATATTTATGTGTGTTATTTACTTTAAATAATGCTCCAAATAATAAATTCAGTGTTGTGTTGAATCGTTGTTCTAGATGATAGATATACTTAAATTGCGTAGTATTCCTATCATGATCTTCAAGCATATAGTTGTGACTTAAATAAAATTTTTTGTCTGAACACTAACGGTAAAGACAAACACTCAGAGAAAGTTTTGCTGAATCAATAAAAATGTGGTGTGCAGACTGAAAATTTGTATTATAAAGTGTTCCAATCGAAACAAATTCTTTTATATTAAGAAAGTAATTTTTCTTTCATTCCTAAGAAAGTTTTTTTGTATTTGGTTTTTTACATAAGGTAATTCCGGGTGAAATGCCCCACCGGTAGGGATGCCCCACTTTATGTAATTTCGAGACGTAACGCTAGATGGCTCTGCGAGTCCGATTATTATTTCAGATAGATGTTGAATAGTGTGCTGTGGAAGTTACGTGAAGCCATTTCTTTGTTTTCTGCTACCACAACAATATTTCAAGTAAGTACCATGTTTTTTCTACTTTGTTTTAAGAGTGATGTTGCATTGTAAGGCAGGCACTACTTAATAAGTATGGATTTTTTTAATATAAGCTTAAAAACCTGTAGTAAGAAGTTGATCAGTCGACTTCGGGCATTGTGCGGCCATTTTTGCTGTCTTGTAGTTTGGACAGTTTCCGGGGCATCTCTCCCATACCAAAAGGATAAACGCCCCAGATAATATTTGGGTGAGATGCCCCACATACATTTTCAGGGAGAAAAGTATTTTAATTGTTTAAGTTTTAAACTAATATTTTTTAAATCGTATTGTTTTTATAAAATGCTTAATATTTGTAAATGGAAAATTTTTCAACTTAAAAATATTTTTTTGAACTAGAAATTTAGATTAAAATTCTTCAAATAAAACTCAAACTCGCGTGATCGCTAGAAGTGGCAACTCAAAACGAAATCACAAAAATACAGATTAAACCCAGATATGAAAGCAGAAAACGCACAGGTATGTCAGACTGACCTTTTACATTTAAACTCAATATTGACATTTAAAACATAACATAAATAAAACTTGGGCGCTAACAAAATTGTAGGTGGGCGGTTAATTGTGCCAGTGAGTGTATATTATTGTATTTGTTCATGCAGTTGTTCAGTGCTTGTTGTTTGTTTCAAGAAAGATGCCTACAGTGTACAAAAGAAAAAGTACTGGAGCAGCTCCTGAGACCTGGACAGAAGACGATTTAAAAGAGGCTCTCAGGAGACTAGAACCAGGGGAAATTGGTGTCAATGAAGCTGCTAAGTACTATGGAATTCCTTCTCGGACACTTCGTCGTCGTCGAAGAAATATGGCAAGTTCTTTGGGGCCACAAAGAGTGTTTGGAGTTGAAAACGAAAAACATCTCGTCAAGCACATCCAAACGTTAAAAAAAAAAAAAAAAAAAAAAAAAAAAAAAACGTTTCAAAACGTTTCAAAATCAACGTTTAGAAAAATCTGGATTTGCACCTGACAGAGAGACAATTAGGACAGTTGCATTTCAGTTTGCTGAAAAACTAGGTCTCAAGAATCGATTATTTAATTTAGAAGCAAGAATGTCTGGGTACGCCTGGCTGTCATCATTTTTTAAGAGAAACTCAGAACTAAATATTAGACAAGCCCAGGGTTCTCTTTAGCAAGGGGGGAAGGCATGAACAGAGAAAGTGTTGATCATTTTTTAAAAATTCTTTCAAAAGCGTTTGAAGAAAATCAATTCTTTACCAGACAGGAGAGGATTTATAATATGGACGAAACCGGCCGTCAGTTAAATAAAGTTCCAGGAAAGATCGTGGCTACAAAAAAGAAAAACATGTTCATGTTTTGACGTTTACAGAGAGAGGAGAAAATGTTACAGTCATTGCCTGTTGCAATGCAGAAGGACAATATTTCACTGGAATTTTGCTGGAATTTGCGGACAAGAATGACATTATTACTGTATGCCTGCCCAGCCATGCGACACAAGCTCTTCAGCCTCTTGACCGGTCTTTTTTTAAGTCACTAAAACACTACTTTAAAGAGGAAGCAAAGAAATGGATTGTTAATCATCCACGAAGGACCATTGGGAGAATAGAAGCTGCAGAACTGATTGCTATAGCCTGGAAAAGGCTTCTGTTGACACTGCTATTAATGGTTTTCGGGAGACGGGAATTTTTCCTCTAAACTAAGCAGCGATTTCAAACCACTTCTTTTTCATAAGTGAAGAATTGAAATAGACCTGTGAACAGTCCCAAATTTCTGAATCAACTGAATAAACATCCTCCCCGACAAAAATATTGCAACAGATTCCCCCTGTACCTAGGTTAAAGGAAAGATGCCGAAAAAGAAAGATACAGTCGAGTAAGGTCATTACATCCCAAGAGCACATCCAAGAAAAAAAGTTAAAATCCGCTGTTAAATTTAGCAAAGCGTCAAAACAGCTGGTGATGGACATGTCTATTAAAAATGACAAAAGTTATCTTACAAACAATTGTCTCGAATGGGAGGAGAACTATTATTTTACAAAAGAAACAGTAGATTGGATAAATTGCATAAAGTGCCATAAATGATTGCATTAATCATGCACATTGTACGGAGATATGTGCAATGTTTGCGGAAAAGCGAAAATTAGAGAAGAGAAAAAGAAAAATATTATCTGATAAATTCGACATATTTCGTAATATATTTTTGCTATTCTTTCTAAGCTGTAAATATGAAATTTTCCCATATATTAAAGAAAAAAAAATATTTGAAATATCTTTCAATAGTTTATGTGTTTTATTCTAATTTTTACATCTTGTCTATGGTAGCTAAATATTTTAATATTTTATAAATTAATGCTAAGGTCGAAATTTTTTTTTTAAATAGCTTACGTTTCATATGTCATAAACTACTGAAAAATTGTTATAAACTATTGACCATTGTTAAAACCTTTTATTATATTTTTTACAGGTAGGGCATCTCTTCCACGTGAGTGGGGCATCTCGCCCTCAGCTTCGGGAAAGGTGGTCAAATATAGTATTGCGGCAATTTTACTTTTTTCTTTGGAAAATTTACAATACGGTACAAAAAAACTACATAGTATTAATAAACAATATATATTATGTATTTCCCACAAATTTTCGTTGTCATTGTTAATACCCAATTTATTTTATAGCTCCCTTTATTTAAGTGGGGCATCTGTCCCGGAATTACCTTAAAATATTTTGTTAATGTAAGCAAATACATGGAAATTTTCTTAAAATTTTGCAAACATTTAACAAATTATATTTTGTGTTCTCGTAACAAAACGATTTCAGTACTTCTAATAAAAATTTGGTTCAAAACAATAAAATAATTTAAAAAATAAAATTGTAGATTTAATCAAATCCGTCCTCTGCGTGTAAAAATGGGTAGTAAAATATAAGCTTATTTTAAATATTTAAAAAAACTCACTTACCTGGCAAACATACTGTACTATTAAACATGTTGTAACCGTTATCACAGACACATATACTTCCTTCGTTGTCGCAATGACTATTTTCAACTTCAGACACACATTGCTCGGAATCTGTGCATTGAGAACCCAAAACGAACTCTGAATCATTGGTTGTGTTTTCTACAGTCATGACGCTAGGTGTTCCTTCCGTACTGCCTGCAAAAATAAATAAATTAAATTAAAAAAATTGAAAACTAATCGAAAAAAATTTAAAATAAAAAGGGTAAATGAATAATAAAAAATAAATAAAAAATAAAAAAATGAATGAATAAAAAGAGGGACGAAAATAATTTAAAATTCTTTAACTGGTAGTCTAATAAGCAATGAATTCAGTTCTTACATTTAAACGATAATTTCGATTGTTGCACCATAACAAAGACAATTCATAACGTGGGTTTTAATCTCTATTCCAAAAGTCGTACAATGAAGCTGTTTGAAATTATTAATCTCTCTTATCCCACTAGCTATTTACAATAGGCGCATATTATTTTGTAGGATTGTCCATACATTTTTTAAATGTATGGACCTCGAGCTGGTCTCCGATTTAGGATAGTGTCACCTGGACATAATACTTTCTTCTTAGTTTTTTCGTGAGACTGCGGCTTGCACTATATTTTAACCTAGAAAAATAATTTATAGCATTGAATCTCTCCTTTATGCATCATAATTTGTAAACAGTCAATACATAGTGTATTGAATAAATAACATACTTTATTTGTAATTTCACTTAATTTTAGAGTTGTTCTTTGCAATGAAATAGAATTTCATTTCAAATTATATTTTGAGTTCTCGTAACAAAACGATTTCTGTACTTCTAATAAAAATTTGGTTCAAAACAATAAAATAACTTAAAAAATAAAATTGTAGATTTAATCAAATCCGTCCTCTGCGTGTAAAAATGGGTAGTAAAGTATAAGCTTATTTTAAATATTTTAAAAAACTCACTTACCTGGCAAACATACTCTACTATTAAACATGTTGTAACCGTTATCACAGACACATATACTTCCTTCGTTGTCGCAATGACTATTTTCAACTCCAGAAATACATTGCTCGGAATCTGTGCATTGAGAACCCAACACGAATTCTGAAACGTTGGTTGTGCCTTCTACGGTCATGACGCTAGCTGTTCCTTCCGTACTGTCTGCAAAAATATATAAATAAAATTAAATAAAATTTAAAAATAATTGAAAAAATTTAAAAATAAACAGTAAATAAAAAAAAAAAAAATATATATATAAAATAAAAAAATGAATAAATAAAAAGAGGAACGACAATAATTTAAAATTCTTTAAATGGTACACTAATAAGCAATGAATTCAGTTCTTGCATTTAAACGATGATTTCGATTGTTGCACCATAACAACGACAATTCATAACGTGGGTTTAAATCTTTATTCCAAAAGTCCTACAAGAAAGCTATTTGAAATAATTAAACTCTCTTATCCCACTAGCTATTTACAATAGACGCATATTATTTTGTAGGAATGCCCATACATTTTTTTAAATGTAGGGACGTCGGGCAGGTCTCCTATTTAGGATAGTGTCACCTGGACATAATACGTTCTTCTTACTTTTTTCTTGAGACTGCGGCTTGCACTATATTTTTACCCAGAAAAATAATTTATATCATTGAATCTCTCCTTTATGCATCATATTTTGTAAACAGTCAATATATTTTCTATTGAATACATAACATTCTTTATTTGTAATTTCACTTAATTTGTAGATTGTTCTTTGCAAAGAAATAGAATTTCATTTAGCACAAAAATACTTCCCCATTTTTTTTTTTCTTGACATGAAAAAAAAAAAAAAATTCTATAAAATGAGGTAAGTTTGATATGGCAAAGCTAACCTAAAATCTTTGCAACATTTGGAATAGAACATTTTTTTAAATGTGTCGAATATTCTATAATGAGTGTTGACTTTTTTTTTTTTTTTTTTTTTTTTTTTAGTGAGGAAAGTCGCTGGCATTTATAATGATACATAACCTAATTTAGTTAAAACTGACCTATTATGATACAATAGAAATCTGTTTGTATGTATGCCCGTTTATCGTGAAAGAAGAATATAAGAGGATGTGGCAATTGCGAAAAAACAAGAAGTCATATTATATCAGAGGAAGACATTATGTTAACAGTTATACAAGAAATTTTGCATTTTTATTGTAAAAATATGTAATGTGGATAAGTCCAGAAGAAATACATCATAACAATAGGTCTCAAATCTGCTAAATAAATAAAGTAAAGCAGTACTAGCCATGGTGTTGAGAGATTCAATACGGTTCCCGCTGTTGTCACGGTACTCGTTTCAGTTATCTTGAGTAGATAACAGTTGACTTCATTTACCCTGTTAGCTGATACGTTGTACGCCAATTCCTCTTATACCATTCCTCCAAGCCGGGCTACCTTCTCACCAACTGCTAAGCGTATTTGGATGCGCTTTTACATGAAATTTAGTATATAAATTTTCCTGCAGTTTTTCGTTGAAACTTTTAATGGTGTCCTTATAAATATTTATGTGTGTTATTTACTTTAAAAAATACTCCAAATAATAAATTCAGTGTTGTGTTGAATCGATGTGCTAGATGATAGATATACTTAAATTGCGTAGTATTCCTATCATGATCTTCAAGCATATAGTTGTGACTTAAATAAAATTTTTTGTCCGAACACTAACGGTAAAAACAAACACTCAGAGAAAGTTTTGCTGAATCAGTAAAAATGTGGTGTGCAGACTGAAAATTTGTATTAAAATGTGTTCCAATCGAAACAAATTCTTTTAGATTAAGAAAGTAATTTTTCTTTCATTCCTAAGAAAGTTTTTTTGTATTTGCTTTTATATATAAAATATTTTGTTAATGTAAGCAAATACATGGAAAATTTTCTTAAAATTTGAAAAACATTTAACAAATTATATTTTGTGTTCTCGTAACAAAACGATTTCTGTACTTCTAATAAAAATTTGGTTGAAAACGATAAAATAACTTAAAAAATAAAATTGTAGATTTAATCAAATCCGTCCTCTGCGTGTAAAAATGGGTAGTAAAATATGATTATTTTAAACATTTGAAAAAACTCACTTACCTGGCAAACATACTGTACTATTAAACATGTTGTAACCGTTATCACAGACACATATACTTCCTTCGTTGTCGCAATGACTATTTTCAACTCCAGAAATACATTGCTCGGAATCTGTGCATTGAGAACCCAATACGAATTCTGAAACATTGGCTGTGTCTTCTAATGTCATGACGCTAGGTGTTCCTTCCGTACTGCCTGCAAAAATAAATAAATAAAATTAAATAAAATTTTAAAATAATTTTAAAATTTAAAATAAAGAGTAAATAAATAAAATAAATAAATATAAATAAATATAAAATAAAAAAATGAATAAATAAAAATAGGGACGAGAATAATTTAAAATTCTTTAAATGGTAGACAAATAAGCAATGAATTCAGTTCTTGCATTTAAACGATGATTTCGATTGTTGCACCATAACAACGACAATTCATAACGTGGGTTTTAATCTTTATTCCAAAAGTCTTACAAGATAGCTGTTTGAAATAATTAAACTGTCTTATCCCTCTAGCTATTTACAATAGACGCATATTATTTTGTAGGAATGTCCATACATTTTTTAAATGTAGGGACCTCGAGCAGGTCTCCTATTTAGGATAGTGTCACCTGGACATAATACGTTCTTCTTACTTTTTTCGTGAGATTGCGGCTTGCACTATATTTTTACCTAGAAAAATAATTTATAGCATTGAATCTCTCCTTTATGCATCATATTTTGTAAAAAGTCAATATATTTTCTATTGAATAAATAACATTCTTTATTTGTAATTTCACTTAATTTGTAGAATTGTTCTTTGCAAAGAAATAGAATTTCATTTAGCATAAAAATACTTCCCCATTTATTTATTTATTTATTTTTTATTTATTTATTTATTTTTTTTTTTTTTTTGACGTTGAAAAAAAAAAAATCTATAAAATGAGGTAAGTTCCATATGGCAAAGCTAACCTAAAAAACTTTGCAACATTTGGAATAGAACATTTTTTAAAATGTGCCGAATATTCTATAATGATTGTTGATTTATTTATTTATTTTTTTTTTTTAAGTGAGGAAAGTCGCTGGCATTTAAAATGATATATAACCTAATTTACTTAAAACTGACATATTATCATACAATAGAAATCTGTTTGCATGTATGCCCGTTTATCGTGAAAGAAAAATATAAGTGGATGTGCCAATTGCGGAAAAACAAGAAATCATATTATATCAGCGGAAGACTTTAAGTTAACAGTTATACAAGAAATTTTGCATTATTATTGTAAAATTATTTAATGTGGATACGTCCAGAAGAAATACATCGTAACTATAGGTCTCAAATCTGCTAAATAAATAAAGTAAATCAGTACTAATAATAACAGGAGGCTTGGCGTTGGAAAATAAAATCCGAATAAACTACTAAGTTAGAAACGCCAAAGAAAAATATTGGAAATGCATACAGCTGTTTTGGTAGCGAAGTAATCCTTTTTGCACTTTGCCATCCTTTTTTCACTGAAGACGGTACGCTTAAGGCTACCAAAACAGCTGTATGCATTTCCAATATTTTTCTCTGGCGTTTCTGACGTAGTAATTTATTCGGGTTTTAATATAGCAGTACTAGCCATGGTGTTGATAGATTCAATACGGCTCGTGCAGTAGTCATTTTACTCGTTTCAGTTATCTTGTGTAGATAACAGTTAACTTCATTTACCCTGTTAGCTGATACGTTGTACGCTAATTTCTCTTATACCATTCCTCCAAGCCGGGCTACCTTCTCACTAACTGCTAAAAGTATTTTCGATGCGTTTTTACATGAAATTTAGTATATAAATTTTCCTGCAGTTTTTCGTTGAAACTTTTAATGGTGTACTTATAAATATTTACGTGTGTTATTTAATTTAAAAAACACTCCAAATAATAAATTTAGTGTTGTGTTGAATCGTTGTGCTAGATGATAGATACACTTAAATTGCGTAGTATTCCTATCATGATCTTCAAGCATATAGTTGTGACTTAAATAATTTTTTTTGTCTGAACACTAACGGTGAAGACAAACACCCAGAGAAAGTTTTGCTGAATCAATAAGAATGTGGTGTGCAGACTGAAAATTTGTATTATAAAGTGTTTCAATCGAAACAATTTCTTTTAGATTAAGAAAGTAATTTTTCTTTCATTCCTAAGAAAGTTTTTTTTGTATTTGCTTTTATACGTAAAATATTTTGTTAATGTAAACAAATACATGGAAATTTTCTTAAAATTTTACAAACATTTCACAAATTATATTTTGTGTTCTCGTAACAAAACAATTTCTGTACTTCTAATAAAAATTTGGTTCAAAACAATAACATAACTTAAAAAATAAAATTGTAGATTGAATCAAATCCGTCCTCTGCGTGTAAAAATGGGTAGTAAAATATAAGCTTATTTTAAATATTTTAAAGAACGCACTTACCTGGCAAACATATTCTACTATTAAACATGTTGTAACCGTTATCACAGACACATATACTTCCTTCGTTGTCGCAATGACTATTTTCAACTCCAGAAATACATTGCTCGGAATCTGTGCATTGAGAACCCAATACGAATTCTGAAACATTGGTTGTGTCTTCTACTGTCATCACGCTAGGTGTTCCTTCCTTACTGCCTGAAAAAATAAATAAATAAAATTGAAAAATAATTGAAAAAAAAAAAAAAAAAAAAAGAGTAAGTAAATAATAAATTAAATAAATAAATATAAATAAAAAAAAAATAAAAAAATGAATAAATAAAAGTCTGATGTGGGCACCACATGACTTCTTTATACACTTTTAGAAATATACGTAATGTTGAAAAACATTGACATTGGACCCGAAACAGTTAGCTAAAAATATTAAAATAAAAGGAATTATCACCGTGTTCTGAGCTTTTCTGAAAGTTAGTTAAAAACCGATAGCAAGATTTGTACTGGTAACGCTGACGAAGGCAGCAGGGACCCGAAAAAAGTGGCTAAAAGTATTAAAAAAAGGCATTTTCACCGTGTTCTGAACGATTCTGAAAGCTTCAAATGTCTACCTAGTCGGGAAGTTAGTTAAATAAATTTTCTGTTGAACCATATAAACGCTGCCGAAGGCAGCAGGGACCTGAAACAGTTTGCCAAAAGTATTAAAAAGATGCATATTCACCGTGTTCTGAACTATTCTTAAAGTTTCAAATGTCTAGCAAGTCAGGAAGTTAGTTAAATAAATTTTCTTTTGAACCATGAAAACGCTGGCAGTGACCTGAAACAGTTGGCCAAAAATATTTAAAAAATGCATTGTAACCGTGTTCAGAGCTTTTTCGGAAGTTTTAAATGTCTAGCTAGTCGGGAAGTTAGTTAAAAATCGATCCCAAGATTTGAACTGGTAACGCTGCCGAAGACAGCAGGGACCCTACACAGTTGGCTAAAAGTATTAAAAAAATGCATTTTCACCGTGTTCTGATCTAGTCGGAAAGTTTCAAATGTCTAGCTAGTCGGAAAGTTAGTTAAATAAATTCTCTGTTGAATCGCATAAATGCTGCTGAAGGAAATAGTTGGCTAAAAATATTAACAAAATGCATTGTCAACGTATTCTGAGCTTTTCTGAACGTTTCAAATTTCTAGCTAGTCGAGAATTCAGTTAAATTGCAAGATTTGTCTAAACCGATTTTGAGTTATTACCGTTTTTTGATACATTATGGCAAAACCTATGTATTTTTGTCATTATGAACCTAATTTTTCTAAATATCTCCAAAACGAAAAACCATAGAAAGTCCAAAAAAGGAGGTGCACAACTAGATGTTATACCAAACCTATGTACAAATTCACAACTTTCTAAGTCCAACCGTTTTTGAGTTATGCGACATACACACATACAGACAGACACACACACACACGCACACATACAGACGTCACAAAAAATCGTGTAAAATCCATTATATCTCTAAAACGAGAGCTCGTGTTAAGACGACACTTGCAGGTGTGCAACTAGACAAAGACATCATGACAGTCACACGTATAAATTGGCAACATTCAGCGATCATTCGTTTTCGAGCAATGTGAAATACAAAATCCATTTCGCAAATCGGGATTACTATACTTCCTTATACTTTGTATAAGGAAGTAAAAAGAGGGACGACAATAATTTAAAATTCTTTATATGGTAGGCTAATAAGCAATGAATTCAGTTCTTGCATTTAAACGATGATTTCTATTGTTGCACCATAACAACGACAATTCATAACGTGGGTTTTAATCTTTATTCCAGAAGTCCTACAAGAAAGCTGTTTGAAATAATTAAACTGTCTTATCCCACTGGCTATTTACAATAGACGCATATTATTTTGTAGGAATGTCCATATATTTTTTAAATATAGGGACCTGGAGCAGGTCTCCTATTCAGGGCCCGATTAAGTTTTGAAGCTAGGGGAAGCTCAGTATCATTTCGAGGCCCTCTTTCATTTCAGAAAATCTTGTTTTCCTGTTACATATTGTAATATAAAATGCTATAGATCAAAAGTTAGTGTGTGTTTATAGTTTTTTTTTCATTCATATATCCGGGTTGTTTCTACACACAACATTAAAATCATATAACTTATTAATTAAGAACCTTCAGATTTTTGAGGTTAAATAATAGATTTTTCCCGAAATAGTGATTATTTTATCTTCCTTTAGGAGAATTTTCTTAGAAAAATTCAATGTCAGTATGAAAATATAAAACAGAAAATTCAAGACGCTGTTTTTAGTCATTTTGGGTCCCTATCATAATTTTTAGAGGGGAAGCTTGTGCTTCCTGAGCCTTCTGGGTAATCAGGCCCTGCTCCTATTTAGGATAGTCTCACCTGGATATAATACTTTATTCTTAGTTTTTTCGTGAGACTGCGTCTTGCACTATATTTTTACCTAAAAAAATAATTTATAGCATTTAATCTCTCCTTTATGTATCATATTTTGTAAAGAGTCAATATATTGTCTATTGAATAAATAATATTCTTTATTTGTAATTTCACTTAATTTGTAGAATTGTTCTTTGCAAAGAAATAGAATTTCATTTAGCATAAAAATACTTCCCCATTTTTTTTTTTTTTTTTTTTTTTTTTTTTTTTTTGGACATTGAAAAAAAAAAAAAAAAAAAAAAAAAATCTATAAAATGAGGTAAGTTCGATATGGCAAAGCTAGCCAAAAAAACTTTGCAACATTTGGAATAGAACATTTTTTAAAATGTGTCGAATATTCTATAATGATTGTATATATATATATATTATGTGAAGAAAGTCGCTGGCATTTATAATGATATATAAGCTAATTTACTTAAAACTGACATATTATCATACAATAGAAATCTGTTTGTATGTATGCCCGTTTATCGTGAAAGAAAAATATAAGAGGATGTGAAAATTGCGGAAAAACAAGAAGTCATATTATATCAGCAGAAGACATGAAGTTAACAGTCATTCAAAAAATTTTGCATTATGTTTGTAAAATTATGTAATGTGTATACGTCCAGAAAAAAAAAATCGTAACAATAGGTCTGAAAGCTGCTAAATAAATTAAGTAAAGCAGTACTAATAATAAAATGAGACTTGGCGTTGGAATATTAAAACTCGAATAAACTACTAATTCAGAAACGCCAACGAAAAATATTGGAAATGCATACAGCTGTTTCGGTAGCCTTAAGCGTACCGTCTTCATTGCAAAAAGGATTTTTTGCACTGAAGAGGGTACGCCTTTTTGCACTGAAGTAATCCTTTTTGCACTTTGTCATCCTTTCTGCACTGAAGACGATACGCTTAAGGCTACCGAAACAGCTGTATGCATTTCCAATATTTTTCTCTGGCGTTTCTGACGTAGTAGTTTATTTGGGTTTTAATATAGCAGTACTAGTCATGGTGTTGATAGATTCAATACGGCTCGTGCAGTAGTCATTGTACTCGTTTCAGTTATCTTGAGTAGATAACAGTTAACTTCATTTACCCTGTTAGCTGATACGTTGTACGCTAATTCCTCTTATACCATTCCTCCAAGCCGGGCTACCTTCTCACCAACTGCTAAACGTATTTGGATGCGGTTTTACATGGAATTTAGTATATAAATTTTCCTGCAGTTTTTCGTTGAAACTTTTAATGGTGTACTTAATATTTATGTGTGTTATTTACTTTAAAAAATACTCCAAATAATAAATTCAGTGTTGTGTTGTATCGTTGTGCTAGATGCTAGATATACTTAAGTATGCTTATTATTCCTATCATGATCTTCAAGCGTATAGTTGTGCTTTAAATAAATTTTTTTGTCTGAATTCTAACGGTAAAGACAAACACCCAGAGAAAGTTTTGCTGAATCAATAAGAATGTGGTGTGCAGACTAAAAATTTGTATTATAAAGTGATCCAATCGAAACAATTTCTTTTAGATTAAGAAAGTAATTTTTCTTTCATTCCTAAAAATGTTTTTTTGTATTTGCTTTTATACATAAAATATTTTGTTAATGTAAACAAATACATGGAAATTTTCTTAAAATTTTGCAAACATTTCACAAATTATATTTTGTGTTCTCCTAACAAAACGATTTCTGTACTTCTAATAAAAATTTGGTTCAAAACAATAAAATAACTTAAAAAATAAAATTGTAGATTGAATCAAATCCGTCCTCTACGTGTAAAAATGGGTAGTAAAATATAAGCTTATTTTAAATATTTTAAAAATCTCACTTACCTGGCAAACATAGTCTACTATTAAACATTTTGTAACCGTTATCACAGACACATATACTTTCTTCGTTGTCGCAATGACTATTTTCAACTCCAGAAATACATTGCTCGGAATCTGTGCATTGAGAACCCAATACGAATTCCGAAACATGGGTTGTGCCTTCTACGGTCATGACGCTAGGTGTTCCTTCCGTACTGTCTGCAAAAATAAATAAATAAAATTAAATAAAATTGAAAATTAATTGAAAAATTTAAAAAAAAAAGAGTAAATAAATAATAAAAAATAAATAAATAAATATAAATAAAAAAATGTATAAATAAAAAGAGGGACGACAATAATTTAAAATTCTTTAAATGGTAGACTAATAAGCAATGAATTCGGTTCTTGCATTTAAACGATGATTTCAATTGTTGCACCATAACAACGACAATTCATAACATGGGTTTAAATCTTTATTCAAAAGTCCTACATGAAAGCTATTTGAAATAATTAAACTCTCTTATCCCACTAGCTATTTACAATAGACTCATATTATTTTGTATGAATGCCTATACATTTTTTAAATGTAGGGACCTCGAGTAGGTCTCCTATTTAGGATAGTGTCACCTGGACATAATACGTTCTTCTTACTTTTTTCGTGAGACTGCGGCTTGCACTATATTTTTACCCAGAGAAATAATTTATAGCATTGAATCAATCCTTTATGCATCATATTTTGTAAACAGAATATATATTCTCTATTGAATACATAACATTCTTTATTTGTAATTTCACTTAATTTGTAGAATTGTTCTTTGCAAAGAAATAGAATCATTTAGCACAAAAATATTTCCCCATTTTTTTTTTTTTTTTTCCTTGACATAAAAAAAAAAAAAAAAATCTATAAAATTAGGTAAGTTAAAGCTAACCTAAAAAACTTTGCAACATTTGGAATAGAACATTTTTAAAAATATGAAGAAAGAAGAATATAAGAGGATGTGGCAATTGCGGAAAAACAAGAAGTCATATTATATCAGCGGAAGACATTATGTTAACAGTTATAGAAGAAATTTTGCATTTTTATTGTAAAATTATGTAATGTGGATAAGTCCAGAAGAAATACATCATAACAATAGGTCTCAAATCTGCTAAATAAATAAAGTAAAGCAGTACTAGCCATGGTGTTGAGAGATTCAATACGGTTCCCGCTGTAGTCATGGTACTCGTTTCAGTTATCTTGAGCAGATAACAGTTAACTTCATTTACCCTGTTAGCTGATACGTTGTACGCCAATTCCTCTTATACCATTCCTCCAAGCCGGGCTACCTTCTCACCAACAGTTAAGCGTATTTGGATGCGCTTTTACATGAAATTTAGTATATAAATTTTCCTGCAGTTTTTCGTTGAAACTTTTATTGGTGTCCTTATAAATATTTATGTGTGTTATTTACTTTAAAAAATGCTCCAAATAATAAATTCAGTGTTGTGTTGATTCGATGTGCTAGATGATAGATATACTTAAAATGCGTAGTATTTCTATCATGATCTTCGAGCATATAGTTGTGACTTAAATAAATTTTTTTGTCTTAACACTAACGGTAAAAACAAACACTCAGAGAAAGTTTTGCTGAATCAATAAAAATGTGGTGTGCAGACTGAAAATTTGTATTATAATGTGTTCCAATCGAAACAAATTCTTTTAGATTAAGAAAGTAATTTTTCTTTCATTCCTAAGAAAGTTTTTTTGCTTTTATATCTAAAATATTTTGTTAATGTAAGCAAATACATGGAAATTTTCTTAAAATTTTGCAAACATTTAATAAATCATATTTAGTGTTCTCGTAACAAAATGATTTCTGTACTTCGAATAAAAATTTGCTTCAAAACAATAAAATAACTTAAAAAATAAAATTGTTGATTTAATCAAATCCGTCCTCTGCGTGTAAAAATGGGTAGTAAAATATAAGTTTATTTTAAATATTTAAAAAAAATTCACTGACCTGGCAAACATACTGTACTATTAAACATGTTGTAATCGTTATCACAGACACATATACTTCCTTCGTTGTCGCAATGACTATTTTCAACTCCTGACATACATTGCTCGGAATCTGTGCATTGAGAACCCAAAACGAATTCTGAAACATTGGTTGTGTCTTCTACAGTCATGAAGCTAGGTGTTCCTTCCGTACTGCCTGCAAAAATAAATAAATAAAATTAAATAAAATTGAAAACTAATTGAAAAAAAAATTTAAAATAAAAAGGTTAAATAAAAAATAAAAAATAAATAAAAAATAAAAAAATGAATGAATAAAAAGTGGGACGACAATAATTTAAAATTCTTTAACTGGTAGTCTAAAAAGCAATGAATTCAGTTCTTACATTTAAACAATAGTTTCGATTGTTGCACCATAACAACGACAATTCATAACGTGGGTTTTAATCTTTATTCCAAAAGTCCTACAAGAAAGCTGTTTGAAATAATTAATCTCTCTTATCGCACTAGCTATTTACAATAGGCGCATATTATTTTGTAGGAATGTCCATACATTTTTTAAATGTATGGACCTCGAGCTGGTTTCCTATTTAGGATAGTGTCACCTGGACATAATACTTTCTTCTTAGTTTTTTCGTGAGACTGCGGCTTGCACTATATTTTAACCTAGAAAAATAATTTATAGCATTGAATCTCTCCTTTATGCATCATATTTTGTAAACAGTCAATACATTGTGTATTGAATAAATAACATACTTTATGTGTAATTTCACTTAATTTTAGAATTGTTCTTTGCAATGAAATCGAATTTCATTTCAAATTATATTTTGAGTTCTCGTAACAAAACGATTTCTGTACTTCTAATAAAAATTTGGTTCAAAACAATAAAATAATTTAAAAAAATAAAATTGTAGATTTAATCAAATTCGTCGTCTGCGTGTAAAAATGGTTAGTAAAATATAAGCTTATTTTAAGTATTTGAAAAAACTCACTTACCTGGCAAACATACTGTACTATTAAACATGTTGTAATCGTTATCACAGACACATATACTTTCTTCGTTGTCGCAATGACTATTTGCAACTCCAGAAGTACATTGCTCTGAATCTGTGCATTGAGAACCCAATACGAATTCTGAAATATTGATTGCGTCTTCTACTGTCATGACGCTAGGTGTTCTTTCCGTATTGTCTGCAAAAAAAAAAAAAAAAAAAATTAAAAAATAATTGAAAAAATTTAATTACGAAGAATAAATAGGTAATGAAAAAAAAAATAAAAATAAAAAAATAAAAAAAAGGGACGACAATAATTTAAAATTCCTTAAATTGTAAACTAATAAGTAATAAATTTAGTTCTTGCATTTAAACGATGATTTCGATTATTGCACCATAACAAAGACAATTCAGAACGTGGGTTTTAATCTTTATTCCAAAAGCCCTACAAGAAAGCTGTTGTATATAATTAAACTTGCTTATCCTACAAGTTATTTACAACAGTCGTATATTATTTTCAAGTAATGTCCATGCATTTATTAACTGTAGGGACCTCGAGCAAGTCTTCTATCAGAGATAGGAGACCTGCTTATTTATTACCTAGAAATTTATAAATAGAGATCTACTAATTTATTAATATTTATTGAAATTTTATTTTTCCGACTGAGTGAATATAATGCCTGGATCGGGAGTCGATCCCCGGATCTTTGACTTACAAGGTCAAGGTTCTACCAATTGAGCTATCCAGGCTGACACCCGATCGACATTACTCACTCAGACAACGTTTTAGGCAGAAACAATCTGGTCTATTATTTAGATAGCTCAACAGAAATAAGCCGCAGGTAATGGAAAACACCATTAAACAATGGGAGAAAGAAATGCAATTTTTAAGAAAATCACACAAACAACTGTGGAAGAAAATCATATTTATTGAAATTTTATTTTTCTGACTGAGTGAAAATAATGGCTGGACCGGGAGTATTTTCACTCAGTCGGAAAAATAAAATTTCAATAAATATGATTTTCTTCCACAGTTGTTTGTGTGATTTTCTTAAAAATTGTAATTTATTCATGTTATTTATAGATGTCAGTTCTTAAATGTTATTTATTAATGGGATTTTGCAAATACAAACACATAAACAATATTTTGAAATTTTGCAAATACATATACAATATATTTTATTTTCTCATAACAAAACTGTTTCTTTTCTTCTTATAGAATCAGGTGAGTTTAAACATGGATAGTGAAATATTAGTTTATTTGAATCGCTTGGAAAAAAAACGCATATTTCTTGTAAACATAGAAGTACTGTTGATGTAGTTATAGCTGTTATCACAGACACATAATTTTCCTTCATCGTCGCAATGACTATTAGCAACTCCTGATAAACATTGCTCTGAATCTGTGCATTGAGAACCCAATTCGAATTCTGAAATATTGATTGATTGATTGCGTTTTCTACTGACATTTAAGTAAGTATTACTTCCGTACTCTGTGGGGAAAAAAAAAAAAAACGGTAAATAATAATAGTAATATTCGTGATGAATAAAACTAAACAACAACAACAAAAATGTAAAATAAATAAGTAAAATAAATAAAATAAAATAAAAATAAAATGACGACAATAATTCTAAAGTTTTTAAATTGGCTAGACCAGTAAGCACTGACGTCAATAGATGCATTTAAACGAAGCTTTCGTTTGTTGCACCATAACGACAACAATTCACAACGTCAGCATATAACAGGTCCAGCCCCTAGGGGTGAATCCCAGACCATCACTAGTTGCATAATGCTTAGCTGTAGAACGTTAAACCCGCTCCACTCCACTCCACTCCACTCCACACACTCACAAACATAACTATAATGTTTAACTTAAATTTTAAATGTAATTTTATTTAAGAAATGTGCCAGCATCTTTGGTAGTATTTTTTACGGAAATAAATATGAAAATATTATAGGTATATATTTTTAGTATTTAACCTTCTATGTTAAATTTGTTGCACCAGTTCACTAGCTCTCTTTCTCTCTCTAATTAAAAATTTTGTAATTCCTTAAGTAATTAAGATTTATATTCTAAATTTTGGAAAATATTTCTGCTGTTCATAAAAAGTATTTGAGAAAAAACAAAATAAGTAAAAAGGTTGGTTGGCTGGGTTTTTTACGTCGCACTAGTGCTGCGTAGATGGGCAATTGGCGACGGTCTGAAGTAAAAAGGAATTACAGTCGGCTGCAAAATTATTCGAGCACTAGCCAATAATTCCTATGTTAAAAAAGTACACTTAAGACTGTTTTGTTAAATAAATCCTTGTCGAATCATGTTCTTAGACTGACCAAGAACATGACTCGATAAGGATTTATTTAACAAAGCAGTATTAAGTGTACTTTTTTTAGACAGGGATTATTGCTAGTGCTCGAATAATTTTGCAGCCGACTGTATTGCATTTTGAATATTAAATGCAATTTATATATATATATTTATCATAAAAAAAAAAAAAATAATAATTTTAAGGAAGGAAGGTCAATGAATTATTTATAAATTTTCGTACATTGAAATTCGATGCAGCAGATTTTAAAGAAAGGAGATTTTTTTTATTGTTTTCAAAATTAAAAATGTGTCAATAATTTTTATACAGTCGGCTGCAAAATTATTCGAGCACTAGCAATAATCCTTGCCAAAAAAAAGTACACTTAATACAGCTTTGTTAAATAAATCCTTGTCGAGTCATGTTCTTAATAAGTCTAAGAACATGATTCGACAAGGATTTACTTAGCAAAACAGTCTTAAGTGTACTTTTTAAATATAGGAATTATTGGCTAGTGCTCGAATAATTTTGCAGCCGACTGTAATCATTAGCAAGTGCTTCAATATATTTTTGATAAAAACTGCCTATGTTATTAAAAAAATAATTTAATATACTAATGTAGTTACTAATTACTATAAAACTAATATCATAAAAAAAATCTCGTAAATAGAAACAATATATGCGAAAAAATGCAATCTAAAATTTGAAAAACTAATGAACGATAATGAAACCATGAGAACTCATAAACATGAGTTTAAGAAAAAAATAGTCTCTAAAATAATTTTTATACAAATTTTGTGCTTTTACACTAAATCTGAATATGAAGTTAAAATGTACATGAAAATAACTGAAATTAAGGTATATATATATATATATATATATATATATATATATATATATACAGTCGGTAACAAAAGTGTCCGAACACTAGCAAAAATTCCTATGTAAAAAAAGTACACTTCATACGGTTTTGTTAAATAAATCCTTGTCGAATCCTGTTCTTAGTCAGTGTAAGAACATGATTCGATAAGGATTTACTTAACAAAACAGTATTAAGTGTACTTTTTTTACATAGGAATTTTTGCTAGTGTTCGGACACTTCTGTTACCGACTGTATATATATCATATATATATAAAGAAATCAGTTTTTTAATTAACTGTCAAACTATTATTTATGTGAGTGAAGAACACGAAGTAATTTACGATAAGAAAAAAAAATAGCTTTCTTTAAACTAAATGTTGTGTTAAACCATTATGTTTGATGACAAATACTTGAAATTCATAAAATATACATTGTGAATTTTTAAGTGGAGAAGGGATGATGAGAATTATCGAAATCAATGCAACGAAAAACATCTGGATAATGTACTAAGCTATGTAATAAACTTAAAATAATATTCTACGGCTCCTTAAAAATTATTTAAATATTTTTTTACAAGATTTTAAACTTTAAATTTATTTTGCTTGGGTTCCAAATTTCGATAATAACACTGCTCTGCATGAAAATTGCCCCAACACCATTTTTGCTAACTCTTATGTAAAATGACCTCCTGAATCCGAATATGGTGCCCATTTTGCCCTATCACCCACCTTTTTTTGGGACGGCCCCCTATTTTTAGCACTTTTCGGTAATTTTATAACTATAAATTTCATTTTTTTTTTTTTTTTTTTTTTTTTGTGTGTGTGTGTGTGGGGGGGGGAGAATTATTTTAACTGTTAAATATCTTCTGAGGGGGCTACAGACTTGGAAAATTATTCTAAAACATCAACATTTGCGGCAAGGGGAAAATTTAGGGGGGGGGGTGAGGGGTATTTGCCACTGAAATTATGTATTACATTTCTTATATTTTTTTAATCTATTATAATTGTTATTTCTTAAACATTATATATATTTTTTTTAAAGTGTTAAAATAATTCTTTTTCATTCTCCAAATCAAATTCATGGCCATAAAATTACGGAACAGTGATAAAAATTGGGGGAGGGGTGGTGTCCCAAGAAAACGGTGGGTGATCGGGCAAAATGGGAGTCATATTCGGATTCAGAAGATCATTTTACAGAAGAATCAGCAAGAATGGTATCAGGGATGGAAATTCTTTTTTCTTTTTTTTTTTTTTGCAGTGCAGTGTAATTAGAGACCTCTAATCCCTAACGGCACAGTTAGTGTTAACTTATCCACAGTACATCTTGAGGACGTTTCTGGGATGCCTTTTCATCCAGAACACATCTTGAAGATATGCTGGGGAGGCGATGTGCTGTCTGGGATACTTCTTGCTAATCTGTTTCCATCCATTTCTCTTAAAAATTTATGGGAATGTTAACCAATGAACGCTTTTGTCGCCAAACTGAGCATTCCTTTTGAAATCAAGAAAATATTCCATTTATTACGAAGTCTTACATTGAGTCGCATGACAAAAATTTATCAAGATTTCAAGTTTCAAACTTTTTTTTGTTTGTAACTGGTGCTGCAACTAAGATATAGAAATTTCATTGCACAGACCTATTTAGTTCCACACAGTGATAAAATTGGAGCTTTAAATAATTTAGAATTAGCATGGAATTCGAAATGGGCATTATTTTGAATTATTTTTTCCCATAAAAGAGGCCTTTTCATCTCAAAAATTACTTTTTACCATTTAAAACACGCTCTATGCATAAAAATGATATCTTTCATGTCAGTACAGTTGGTAACAAAAGTGTCCGAACACTAGCAAAATTTCCTATGTATAAAAAGTGCACTTCATATGATTTTGTTAAATAAATCCTTATCGAATCATGGTCTTACACTGACTAAGAACAGGATTCGACAAGGATTTATTTAAGAAAACCGCATGAAGTATACTTTTTTTTACATAGGAATTTTTGCTAGTGTTGGACTCTTTTGTTACCGACTGTACTTCATTTGAGATAAAGTAGAATGTAAAACAAATATAATTAATATCAACGTCCCTTGTCCCCTTAACAAACAGTCGATACTTTAAAAAAGGACTTGGTTTGAACAGTAACGATACATACACATAAATAGTCAAATAACATATTAATTTAAATGCCTGAGTTAAAAATTCAGTTACCTGGAATACAGGAAGCATTATTGTAACGGACAAAGTTTTCTTGGCACACACACATTTGTTTATCGTTGTCACAACGACTAAATGGAATAGAAATCATGCATTCAAGGGAATGTATGCATGGAGACCCTAGTTCTATAGTTGAAATATTAAAAAAGATGTCCAATGTCGGCGTGTCTATTGGCCAGAATACATACATCAGCTCCATCGCTAATTCTAGAAAAATAAAATAAAATAAAGTAAAGACAATAATTCAGAAAATTCTTGTAAAAAATAATTTTAGAAATTGAAGCATATATATATATATATATATATTTAGGTAATTATCTATAAGTTCAACTGTATTTAACTGCAAATTGTTAAAATCTGTCGTGGATAATTTTTTGACCAAGACCTTCGTAGGAATCTTTCTAATGAGTTAATTAATTATTTTTCTTTTTCAAATAATTTCTAGTATATGTTCGTTCCTATTATTTAGTTATCCCCAACTGTTTCTAGTATAAAAACAGAGTATTGGTAATAGGAATTTCTTATTATGATTTTACCTTAGCTTCTGTCTATAAATTCTATTTTTACATCATAATTTATTGAATGTATGTGCTCCCATCATATGTAAAATACATTTTTTTCTAACAAATAATATGTTTTCCTTATACATACATACATATATATATATATGTGTGTGGGTTCGGCCACTTGTGTTTCGCTACTTGTGTCTAGCTACTGGTGGGGAGCAAATATTTTTAAATCCTTTTTATCTCTTATATTAAACGAGTTAATGACTTGACTTGTTATATAATATATATGTGTGTGTGTGTGATAAAATATCGTTTAAGTACCCCCTTATTCTTTAATGAAAACCGGAATATTTTTGGGGAGGAGGTAGATAAACGGTAAAAATATGCAAAAATATAGAAATTGACATGTATTTCCCTCCTAAAATTAAGTGGCATAAAAATGATTTTATGAGAAAACATATATATATGCAAGATGCAATGCAATGATAAAAAGAAAAAGGGGAAAAAAAAAAAGAAAAGAAAAGAAATAAACACAATAAATTCTCGATTAACCGACATTCAACTAATAACTGGAAAAATTCAGAAAACTCTTCCTCCAAAAAAATATTTTGAAATATTTACCACTATTTTAGGAAGCTTACGGTTTCCATTTCCTAATAATCAGTATCTAACATAATATACTAGAAATTCATATTTACAAAAACGAAAATTGTGAAAGGAATAACTCAAATAAATAAATAAATAAATAAATAAATAAAAATAAATAAATAAATAAATAAAAATAAATAAATAAATAAATAAAAACTGTCGCCTTACCATTATAGTCTATTACAGAGAGTAAGGGGGCTTTTATTCAGTATTTTAAAAACAAACGAAATTCATACGAAAAGCAGAGGAGGCGTTTAATTGAAGAAGGGCGATGCTTTACGAAAACGGTTTCTCGAAAACGGCTCTAAAGATTTTGATGAAAGCCTTGGGTTAAAGGTTTCACCTTTATTTTTATTTTTATTTTTTTTTTAATTTTTAAATTAAATTTAATTTAGAATTAAAAATTATATGCATAAAAACCAAATATATACTAGGCTAGACTGTAACATCAGGAAAACATGTTTAAATTTCACATCATGAAACCGGCTTTGTTATTTTAACAAACACATACAGCATCGACATTGTTACATCCTTACACTTGGCATCGATTCAGCACCAGGTTGCATGCGCAAAAGGAACAGTGTAAACCAATTCCCTAAAACAGTGCATTTATTTAACACCGAGTTGTGAAACATGCATGAACAAAAGTGGTGTACATCTAATGGTATATTCATTCAACACAGTATCTTAAAACGTAGTGAGAAGAGCGAAAATCAAAATGGCAAGAGTTAGACTACTTCGAGAAGGGAATAGAAGCCAATTCTGGGACCAACTTTTCCACCAAAATATTGAAAAATATATATATATATATGTCGAGTTTTCTTAACGTGAAAAACGTAGTCACCAGTTAAAAGATATTGGTCGCCAATGGCGACCAGGCGACCGTATTTTACGAGCCCTGTATATAACGATATTAATGAAAGTTTGGTGTTAAGAGTTTTTCGGGCTGAAAAATTGACTGGAATTATCCTCATCTACAGGAAAATTCGCGAAAAATTATGGCAGAACTTGGGTTCAACATGTGGCAGAAATTGTGTTTATTCGGAAATATATTGATATATTGAATTTGATATAAAAGTTTGGGTTTAAGAGTTTTCTGAGGTGCAAAATCAATTGGACTCATCCTCATATTCAGAAAAGTTCGCGTTTGTTGCTATCCTTTCATCTGCAATTTGCAACATATGGCAGAAGTTCGTTTTACTCAGAAATATATATAACGATTTTGATGAAAGTTTGGAGTTAAGATTTCCTCGGGTGAAAAATCGATTTGTCCGATTTCCATCTTCAGAAAAATTCGCTTTTGCTGTTAACCTACTATCCATAGGTTTCAAAAAATGGTAGATATCGCGTTTAATCGGAAATAGATATAGCGAATTTCATAAAAAAATTGGGGTTAAGTTTTTTTTGACGGGCAAAATCGATTTGACTTACCTTCAGAAAAAATCGAATTCATTGTTAACATTTCATATGTCGCTTAAAAAATATGACAGAAATTGGACTTTCTCAGAAACAGATATAACAGTTTCGATGAACGTTTTAATTTAAAGTTTTTTTTTTTTTTGGAGAGAAAAATCAATTTGGCTTGTCTTCGTTTTTACGATAATTCGCGTTAACTGTTAACCCTTTATCTTCCGAATGCAAGATATATCAAAAATTGGGTTTACTCGGACACTGATATAACGATTTTAATTAAAGATTCCTGTTAAGAGATTTTCAGGGCGAAAAATCGATTGGACTTATCCTCATCTTCAAGGAAAAGATTGCTGTTATCCCTTCTCCCGCCTTTTGGAAAATAAAGCAAAAATTGCGATTACTGAGAGATAGATATGACTATTTTGGTGAAAGTTGTGGCTTAAAATTTTTTGCGGTGAAAAATAGATCGCACTAATCTTATATTTCAGGAAAAATCGCGTTCGCTGTTAACTCTTTAAATGCCAGTTGCAAAATATGACATTAATTCGGCTTATTCGGAAAGGGATATAAGAGTTTCGATGAAAATTTGGTGTTATGGGATTTTTGGGGATGCAAAATTTATTAGTCTTATCATAACTTTCAGGAAAAATCGTATTCACTTTTAACCCTTTACCCAACGGTCGTAAAATATATGTCAGAGATTGGATTCATTCGGGAATGGGCAAAAACGATTTTGATGAAAGTTTGGGGTTAAGCGTTTTGTATGGTGAAAAATCGATTGGACACATACTCATCTTCGAGAAAACTCGCATTTGCTATTATTGATTAACAGCAAACGCGATAGGTTCTCATCTGTTCGCACCATATGGCAGAAATTGGATATACACAGAAATAAATATAACCATTTTTAATGAAAGTTTAGAATTAGGGTTTTCTTTGGAGTGAAAAGTCGATTGGACATATTCTCCTCTTCAGGAAAATTCGCGTTCGCTGTTATCCTTTATCAGGCGGTGTTAAAATATGGCAGAAATTGGGTTTACTCGGAAGTAGAGATGATGATTTTGATGAAAATTTGGGATTAAGGTAATTTTGGGATGAAAAATCGATTAGACATATGCCGATCTCCAGAAATTTTCGCGTTCGCCATTAGCTTTTAATCCTCTGGTTGCAAAATTTGGCAGAATTAGGGTTTACTCGGAAATCGATGTAGAGGTTTTGATGATAGTTTGTGCTTAAGTGTTTATTTCGATAAAAAATCGTTTAGACTTTTCTTCATTTTCATGAAAACTCGCGGTCGCTGGTAACTCTTTATACTTTGGCTGCAATATATGGCAGAAATTGGGCTTTTTCAGAAACGAATACAACGATTTTGATAAAAACTTAACGTTAAAGGTTTTTTGAGATGAGAAACATCTGGCATATACTCTTTTCCTTGAAGATAAACGATCATTGTTAACCCTCACTTCGCCCGTGACAAAATAAGGCAGAAACTTGATTTTCTTAAAAACTACTTGAATGATTTTGATAAAAATTTAGACTTCGGGGCTTTTATAGTTTACAATTCAATATGAATTGCTCTGTTCTTGAGAACAATTAGCATTCATCGGTAACAACCATTTCTTCTTGGAAAAAACCGGTAGAGACATCGTTTGTTTCGAAAGTACTTGAATGATTGAAAAAAAAAAATAATTAGTGTGTTTCTGAGATGACATTTTGATACCAGATATCTTCATCTTCAAGATAATTATCATTCATTGGTAACAATCACTAAAACCAGGAAAAATAGCGTTACTTGCGTTTCTTGGAAATCGCTGGAACGATTTAAAAAAAGGTATGCAAATAAACGCAAAATGAACACTATCTATTATTGTGCATAATCCCCCATCGATACACTGTACCAACGCCCTTTGTCGGTATGGAACATTTTTCCGGCGTTAATGTAAATAAAAAATTTTTGTTTTCAATAAGTGTCTTGGCGGGGTTGGGACGGCTTCATGTCCCTCCACGTGCGGGGGATTTTACGGAGAAATCGCCTCAGCAACGCTCAAAACTACTCTAAGAGCGGTGAGCGGCGTCCCTCTCCTCGTTCAATCCCCATAGCTATCTATAACCTCTTGCCATCTTTCTGGAAGGACATGAATCCCACGGCGGTAAAATTCCGGCGGTTTCTAGCCAAAAAAGTCTTGGATGGCAGTTTTCACAGCATCAAAACGATGAACGATTTTCGGACTGAAGGAATTGTTCAACGCACGAAATAAGTGATAGTCAGTAGGTGCCAAGTGAAAAGAATAGGAAGGGTGGGATAAAACCTCCCAACCAAAGCCCAGTAACTTTTGACGAGTGATGACAGCAGCATGTGGCCTGTCGTTATCGTAATGAAGGATAACATCGCGACGATAGATGACACCTGGCCGTTTTGCTACCAAATATGAATGCAACCTGTCTAACTGTAGACAGAAGGAGGCAGCATTGATGATTTATTTGAGTGGCAGGAACTCGCATTGAATTATTACCTGCACATCCCTCCACACACTCAATAACACCTTCTCGGGAAGAAGTTCAGCATTCGAAGTCGATGCAGGCGGATCAGAAGGGCGACACACAGTCCTACGACGCTTTGCGTTACGGTACAAAACCCACTTCTCATCTCCTGTCACAATTCGTGTCAAGAATGGGTAATTTTTGTACCGGGAAAGCAAGGAATCACGGGTGGTGATTCGGTCATACCGTTGATTAGCTGTCAGGTTATGTGGAACCAAACGATCCAACGTTCTTGTAAAGCCCAACTTAACCAGTCGTTTCTCGACTGTTGTCCGTTGTACATTGAAGGTCTCCGCTAATTCTTGCACGGTTCGGTTCGGGTTGTTCCTTATGGCTTGGTCAATAACGTCGTCTCCAACGTGTGATGGCCGTCCACTCCTAGTCTGAACATGGCAGCTTCTGTCTCCTTCCCTAAATTTACGAAACCATCGATGACATATGTTTTCGTCTATTGCATCCTCCCCATAAACTTGATAAAAATTGCAACATGCTGCGGCTCCCGTACTCTTTTTATCGAACTCGTATAATAAACAATGTCTTACATGCTCCTTCTCGCTTTTCATGTTACACCCTCTGTTTTTTTTTTTTTTTTTAGATGATTAACTTTGTGAGACACTATGCATTTATATGTGAGGCATTCACACGTTTGATTGGCCGACGATTTGCGCCATACAATGTCATGTGTGACGTCAATTCCGTTGCAAATTTGCATATCCAAAAACGGGTAGAACTTTCGCACTCACCCAATATATACAGTTTGGAGAATTTTTTGAGATGAAAAACTGATCTGACTTACCTTTTACAGGAAAATTAACAATTGCTGATGTCCCGTGCTTTGTTTGGAACTAAATATGGCAGAAACCTTGTTTTATAAGCAACTGCTTGATGAATTTTGATTAAAAAAATATAGTCATGGTCTTAGATAGACTAAGAACATGACTCAACAAGGATTTATTTAACATATCAGTATGAAGTGTACTTTATTTAGACAGGGATTACTGCTAGTGCTCGGATACTTTTGCTGCGGAGTGTACGATTCGACTTGCGATCTACGATAGCTGCGATTGTTACAATAGTATGCCTCCCCAAGATCATATTTTGCGGAGATTAGGTTGTGGAGGCATGCAAAAAAGATTCTCTATGTGGGGTCGTACTCTCCGCCCCTTTTTTTTTCAAGACGCTTTCACAGATAAGAAATTTACGCTTTTTTTTCCACCACTAATTTCATGCAGAAATAATTCAAATATACTTAAAATAATGTGCCATATGACAATTCTGGGTAGAGATTATTGTATAAAAATAGTGCTAGCAATAAATTTGAAAAATTCTCATCGCTGAGAGTGCCCTGAAAAAAAGGGCGAAGAATACGAACCCTTTTTTCTATTGATAATATTTAAATAAAAGCAAATTTCAAACCATGGTCAGTTGGAGACACCAAGAGTGGAAGAGAAGTGACTTACTCACTTGGAAGAAAATTTATGTAAAGTTAGTTTATTTTTCCTATTGTATTACACTACCGCTAAGTAGCATAGATACGCTTTATTCAGTTCACGATGTACTTATTTACATTCGTAGTCTTTGACCCAATTCCAAGACAAATAAATGTACATATAATTTTACTTGAGTATCGTCTTTGCTCTACAAACCTAAGTCACAGGCAATATGAATACCGCTAAGGTAGCTATAGTTGGCGGTTCTTCAGAGTGATGCCGAACAAAAATCAGTTGATCAGATCCCATGAAATGAAAAGTCTAAAATAAATTTTGTAGTTTTTTTTTAATGTCTAAATTTTGAATAAAATCGGATTAGCTGTTAAATTTGTGTCATTTCAATCTTCTTCACTAACTTTATTTACTAATATAAGAAAGACGCTCTGTTTATTTATGCAGTTTTTACTCCGTAATTCATATTTAAAGAAAATAAGAATAAGAATAAGAATAAATTATTTATTAAAACAATTATTTTTCAGAAATTAGATTAATTAATATTACATTTGAATCATTTCGATCGACTTAATTAATGTGAGTAATTATTAACCAGTATTTAGGGCGCAAAAATTTCAAAATATAGTTTTTAATAATAAGGAAAATATAATTTTTGTCTAGTTCGAGGGATAAATTTTACACCTTTTTTTTTTCTTTTAACTTTTTTTCATCAAGTCAAAAAAAAAAAAAAAAAAAAAAAAAAAAAAAAACTTAATTATTTCTACACTAAATACATTATTTATAAAACATTCATTTTTTATCTGTTAAATTTCCGAAAAATGAAATTAAAAGATGAGAAGATTTGAGAGAACAGAAATATCTCTCTCTCCAAAAAACATTTAAAAGCAATTGTAAAACGTACTTTTGTTATGAAAATTTTATTTTTATTATCTATTAACATGTTATTTGTTAGCATTTAAATAATTATTACAAGTTTTATTTATATAATCATACACACATTTTTTGGACATAAAGCCATTAAATTCAGTCCTGTCTTTATTCTGGTAGCTTTCAATTTATTTGAAAGATGGTGGATTTTTGAGCTCTCTGTTCTTGATACCTCGTTGGGCCTAATCCTCATTTATGCTGATCTTGAGTGAAAAATTAAAGACGCTTTATCTAGCGTTATGGATTAAGTCAAACTTTGATAAGAGCTGTATTGTCATACAATAGCATATATCGTCAAACCTACAACGTTTCTATTGCGTAAATTAGATATTATTAGACAATTAGAACTCAATTCACCTTTTATGTAATTTTAAATACTGTGCTAACACCATTTTACCAAACCTATACAAGGTTTTTTAGACATAAAGCAAACCATTTTCTATGATTCTTTAAAGTATCAGTAGCGTCACCCGACAGCAACTCGGAGCAAGAAACATAAATCCCTACACACACACACATCCACCGTCAGAATTTTATAATAGGCAAATCCCTAAGCAGAATTCCAGACCAAAAAAGTATCAATATCCCCCTCAACAACAAATCCACTCAAGAAAAAGACAAAATAGGCAGTTTAGAAGCAGTGCTGTGCGAACTTACGAAAAAAACGAGCTAGTTCAAATTGAAGTTCGTCGTGTAAAAAACGAGTTAGTTTGCGCTTAAACTCATGTCTGAAAAAACGAGTCCGCTCAGTTCAAGTTCATTTATAAAAATGATCGAAACTCATTAAAAACTCATTTTTGCATCAATTTTTATCAATTTTTTTTCTCAATAGATTTTTCCCTAAGTGAACACTTTCATAAATAACGTACGTTTTTGACTTTCTTCTATATTCAATAGAAGAAAGTATTCGTAAAAATTTTCGACTTGCGGTTTTCGACGTATTTGCACGTTTAGAGAGGTCCATAATACGATTTAACCATGTTTAGAAAAATGTCTGTGTGTGCGTGATAAAAATTTTGTTTTGACTGTGTCTCAAGAACTACTGCATAGAATTGCATATAAATTTATAATTAGATGCACCTTGATCTATATTAGAACCTTTCAACATTTGGTGTATATCGCTCAACAGGGGGCACTGCTATACAGTGATTTCCCCAATTTCACTGAAAATCATATCTCAGAAACTACTACTCAAAATTGCATATAAATTTATATGTGATTGCATCTTGACATACAATAGTATTTATCAATATTTGGTGCTAATAACTCAGCAGATAGCACTGCTATATAACGAGTTTCACATTTTCAGGGAAGGCTATATCTCAGGAGCTACTGCACAGAATTTCAGATAAATTTATATGTAGATGCACCTTAACAAAATTAGTGCTTATAAACTTTTGTTGGAAACCGCACGGAGCCGCTACTATAGAGTGATTTCCGTAATTTAAGGAAAGACTATATCTCAGGTTCCATTGCGTATAATCAAACAAAAGTTTATATATGAGAAGGCCATTATGAAACATTATGCTGATTCAATTTGGATTCATATCAGTCAATAGATGGCGCTGCTATACTGCAAATTTACCTGAAAACGAGAAGGCTATACCTCAGCTTCTATGGCATAAAATTGTACAGAACATGATATGTGAGAATCATTATGAAAACACATTTATAAAGATGTTAATTGTAAAGAGTAAAGCTGTCTTTCTTTGGGTGTTTAGAATTAGTTTTCTTCAAGATGAAAATCGTCCACATTCATTATAGTAAATAATTTTAATAACTAATAGTTTTAATACATTATTTGTACTGAGGGAATTTGTATAGGGAAATATAAAAGAAAGTTTTGTGGTGGGCACAACATACTAGTTTGTTTTTAATTACCATGAAGGCTATTCTTAATTTAATTTGTTAAATTAACTTAATTGTAATAAAAATTTAGAGGACACGACTATCGTTGGGTCTTGCTAATAATAAAGGAAAACATCAAATACCGTGGAATGAAAAAGTACATATCCTTCTTTCTTTCTTACTTTTTCTCCAACAATTAAAATTATAAGCTGTAGTGTTTGAATTATTTATTATTATTATGTATTTATTGTCTTCTATAGTTAATAGATGAAAGTATTGGATTTGTAAAAATTTTCGACTTTTGGTTTTCGATGGATTTACATGTTTTGAGAAGTTCAGAATACGATTTGACAATTCTTAGAAAATATCTGTGCATGTGGGACAAAAATTTTCTTTCTACTGTATTTTAAGAACTACAGCTCACAATTACATAAGATTGACATTTTAATACTTCCATGAAACAAAAGTTTTCTGTCGTAATATTTAATTATTTAAAACAATTTTGTATTTTTGTCGAAATTGTGAAAGATAAAAACAGTTTAGGTCACACTTCAAAATTAGGGGGAGGGAGAGAAAGTCTGTTACTTTCATACGGCGATGGTACTGCTGAGCTGAATCAATGTATCTCGCAATACAGTGCAAGTGAGTTGGCAGGCGCCGACATCCAGTTATGGTAATTTTGTCAGCCGTATTCTCCCCCAAGTCAGTTAAAAATTTCTTTTCTAGCGTAAGATTTCCCACAGTTTAAAAGCCCCGCCAGTGTTCTAAAGATTTTATTTCGAATCTGGTAGACCGGGAGTACAGGATTTGAACCCAGTTCGGGCTCCTCGCTCTAGCCGTTCGAAAATTTCCATGTTTTTCTCTGAAACTCACGTAAATACGGGCTAAGATTCCTTAGAAACACTGCCTTCTCCTACGGAGGATATCCCCTGGCCTATATTCCTTAGACTAGATTATCGGCCCAAAAAACCACGTGCCATACCTCACACTCGCTTTAACAATACAAAGTACTGCCTTCTTCTTATACATATCCTGATTATACATTAACTATACAATAGAATTTATCCCCCTCCTTTTTCTATTCTATGCCACGCTTTAAGTTTTCAGAACAAAAAGTATTATTGTGAAACGCCCTAAAATTGCAACAAAAATGTAGGAACTTTAAAAGGTGTTTCCCTTGTTATTCACTAAAAGTTTGGCAATGTAAAAATGTTAATAAAGTTTAAAAAAAAAAATCGAGATCTGATACCATTCTTACAGATTCTTATGCAAAATGACCTCTTAAATCCGACTATGACTACCACTTTGCCCAATCACCCACTATTTTCTAGATACACCCCCACCCTCATTTTTATCATTATTTGGTAATTTTATACCCATCAGTTTGATTCGGAGAGGAACGATGATTATTTTAACCGTTAAATGTCTTCTGGCCTGGGGAGCTACAGAGGTAGAAATTTCTAAAACACGCCCAGAAAATAAAAGAATATCAATAAAAACAATCGGTTTCCGTTTCTTCTTTTTTCGCAATATTTCTCTTATTTTTTACATATTTCAGCTTCCAGTTTGCCGTTTTCTTACCAAAATAACCCAAATAGTAAAAATTATACAATGAAATTTTTTTCAAAATGCTGGTGAGTGGAGTAAAGTCTCAAAGACCTCGCAAGAAAGTTTGACTGATTCACTGTATGACGTTTGCTTTCAATAACTCCCACGTTAAATGTTTTGGGTAGTAGAACATGAACAGTAAAATATCCTCCTTTGACACGTGTTAAAGATCACCACACAAGATCACCACCGTCGAGAACACCATAAAGTTCATTCTCTTGTACTAAAGGTAGATACGTGTACTAAAACGTGTACTAAAGGTAGATAACAACTGACGACTACAATGATAAGAGCAACCACCTTTTACACGTGTCAAAGCAGTTGGTTTTACTATTTATGTTTTACTGCCCAAAACATTTAACGCGGGAGTTACTGAAAGCAAACGTCGTACAGTGTATCAGTCAAACTTTCTTGCGAGGGCTTTGAGACTTTACCAATATTTTGAAAAAAAATTTCACTGTATAATTTTTATTATTTGGAGTGTTTTGGTAAGAAAATTACAAGCTGGAATATGTAAAAAATAAGAGAAATATTGAAAGAAAAAAAAAGAACCTGAAACTGATTGTTTTTATTGATTTTCTTTTGTTTTCTGGGAAAACACCCTCAAATTTCCTCCTTGCTACAAATGTTCGTGTTTTAGAACTTTCTACCTCTGTATCTCCTCAGGTCAGAAGACATTTAACGGTTAAAATAACCATCGTTCCTCTCCAAATCAAACTGATGGGTATAAAATTACCGAAGAATGGTAAAAATGAGGGAGGAAATGTGTCTAGAAAACGGTGGATGATTGGGCAAAATGGTGGTCATATTCGGATTCAGGAGGTCATTTTGCATAAGAATATTCTGGAATTGTGTCAGAGGCAATTTTCATGCCGAGCAGTGCAATCTATAAAAATGATTCTTTTTTCAAAGAGCTGAATTTCAATGTATGGGGAAAATATTCTGAAGTTAAAAAATTAACCTATTTTATTAACCACAAGCAATTTATAGAAGCAAATTCAAATAACACATACTCTTGAGAATTATTCTTAAATTCTACATAATATCTATCTTATAATTGTTTATTTATTCAAATTCAAATATATAACTAGGGTAAGTGCTCCAGTGGTTGACACTTTTAGAGCAATTTCTGATGTTTTTACTGTTTTAGTCATAAGAAACTATTTTTGGAAATATTAAGTTAATATATATGGGATGAAAGATATTTAGAACCATATATATATTTTAAAGTATATACATTTGATAATTGTTATTTTTTTTAAATGAATTTTTACTTTTCATGCACTGAATATTCCAGTAATTGACACTGCCAGTTTTTCATTTTACCACTAACAGGCCCCTTATGCCCCAGTGTTTGACATTGCTAGTTTTTCATTTTACCAGTAATAGGCACTGTATGCCCCAGTTTTTCACATACAATGCTAAAATTTTGATGTGTAAAGTATTTTCTTTTCTTTTTATTTTTTCTTATTTAATAATTATTTCGGGGAAGATATCAATTACTGGAGCATGTCAATCACTGGAGCACCTACCCCATGTTCACCTAAAATCTTTCTTTGTTTTTCTGTAATGAAGGGTATATAGCGACAGTTATTCCTTAAGAATCAGCGCATAGTTCAAAAATAATCCACTATTGGAAAAACAAAAAGGAGAAAAAGAGATGAAATATAAATACCCTAGACTGTTTTCTACTCTAAAGAAAACAAATATACAATTTTCCCTGCAATCTACACTCAGAATAAAAACGTAATCGCAAAGAAAAATGTGTTTCTGGGAACGATGGGACTGTTGTCGGCTCCACTCTCACCCCCAACGTTCGTGACGCCTAGTTTTATAATAGAGATTGTCCACTGCCCTATATCCAGATTTTTCTTCTTGCATCTATAGAAAATTCACTCCCCCCCCCCCCCCATTATTTTGAAGAAGAGAAAAATAAAGTGTTTGCCGAAACCAAATGTCAGAAACGCGTTGCAGGGGGTTGTGACCACTAAGCTGTAGTATAATGGTGTAAATGACAGCTGTTCGGTTTCTAAAGTAATTACTGGACATTTCGTTTCACGGATAAGGGCGATCAAGAAAGTAGTTCCGCTATAATGTCGTCCATTCCACACATCTTTTCTTTAAAATACATGGAGACTTCAGCTAAGGCGAGAGCGATTCTGTTAACATTTCAATAATCTTGAATATTAAGTGCAGTTTCGACTGAGGTTGGTTGGAAGTTGTTTCGAGCGGCGCTATTCAGAATCCTTTGATGTGGTCAAGCGGTTGGAGGTGGTTCAACCGGTTGGTTCGAAGGGAGAAAGTCCCTGGCTCTAACCCCCAGTTGAGATAATTGAGGGGCCAGAGGCAGATATCTTTGTCAATTTTGCATGCTTTCCTTTGAAGTAACTGCGCAATCTGATAAAAAAAGGTTACAACTGATGACAAGACATTTGGCTCTTTGTGTCGGGAGCGTTATTATAATGTTTTTTTGAACCTCGAAGTTCCAACCGCAATGGAAACCGGTCTTTATTGTATAATATAGTACTGCATTGACGGCAAATAGTTTTTCAAAAAGATAAAATATTATTTAGATCATTGTGTCATATAATAAACGTCGTACTGCATATGTGTGTGGCGGTGAGGGGGAGGCGAGGGGAGAGATAAATGAATCAAGAAGAAAACATAGAAAAAAGGTGGAAATTTTCTAATTTTTATATTTTCCTATCAAAATACTTAAACTAACATGAATTCCTATGATTTTTGCGCTGTTTGCTTTTTGTATTCATGATTTAAGAACTTAAAGCAGGTTAAAATAATTTCTCCTCTTTAAAAGGATGGTGAATATTATAAAACCTTTTATGTCCCCATCACACTATAGGTATGGAGAATTTAGGTAATCGTAAAAATTTTCGAACTCGGATATTTTATGTTTTGAGGTGTGAAGAATTCGAAAATCACAATGTCAGTGGGGTGTCTGTCTAGAATAACAGTTTGTTAGTTTGTTAGTGTGTTAACTTCTTAGACTCTGTACACGAGATCTCAAAAGTTAATGATCGCAGAAAAGTCAGGCCTGTTTTAAATTTAAAGTATCACTTTTGACATTCGCAAGAACGCTATTTGTTTTCAAAATTCTTATTTATAAACTTTGCAAGTTATTGGAAGTTTACGATTTTCTTAACATTGAAGAATAGGGGGAAATTTCGCCTGAAAGTGTGCTATGAAAATTGTTTTCATCGCAAAGATTGGACCACTTTTAAAATATCATTTATTATGCTGGCATGGGCACCATTAATATGAACATTCTACTTTTGTACGTCAATGACTAAACTTTTGTAAATGTCACATTTTGTACGCCAGGGTGAAAAAAATATATAATAAAACTCATTTCTGAATGAAGGAAATCTTGTGTGCGCTGCAAACACGCATTTAAATCTAACCTTCTTCGAATCACTATATTTTTATAAATAAAGATAAAAGATAAAGAAATAAAATTATTTTCTCATCGATGAAATCATCGGTCGGGTCCCCTTTGCCTGGTGCTGTGCATACACGCGAGCGCTGCGCGCGTGGGATGTCTCCTGTTAATTTTACACTTTCCAAAGTGTATTCGAAATTGATTCATCACATTCATAAATGTAATAATGCCAGTTTTCAAAACTCTAACTTAATTTCAACATTTTTTGCATCTTCGCCCCCCCCCCCATCCAATTTTTTCCTCGCACTCTAGAAGAAAAAAAAAAAGATCTAAAAAACCTCCAAAACCAAATGAATCTACAAAGTAACGCCAAAATATGTTAAGAATATATTAATATAACTCTAATGATGTAAAATCGAAAAAAAAAAAAAAAAAAAAAAAAAAAAACTGGTATGTTCCGGCCACCACAGGACTTTCTTCTATATCTTACTATACAAATTCACTCAGTTAGAATAATTTACAAAAACTATTATATATTAAAATTATCTACCATAATGAATGCAGACGATTTGCATCTTAGAGAAAACTAATACTAAATATCCAAAGAAAGACAGTCTAACAAACATCTTTAAAAATGCGTTTTTATAATGGTTATCTCATATATCAAGTTTCGTACAGTTAAATGCCATAGAAGTTGAAATATAGCATTCCCGTTCTCGGGAAAAATTGCACTATAGCAGCGCAACCTATTGGTAAATATACATCCATATTGAATCCGGGATAATGTCTCATAATGACTTTCTCACATATCAAGTGTTGTTTGATTATTTGTGCATTAGAACCTGACATGTTCCCTTAAACTGAGGAAATCGCTCTACAGCAGTGCCACCTGTTGAGCAACTAGTGCTAAATTTTGCTTCGCACTAACTTTTGTCAAGGTTATGCACACATAAATTTTTATAAATATACCACATATAAATTTTTATGCAATTTTGCGCAGTAGTTCCTGATATAATCCTTCCTTAAACTGTGATAATAGCTACATAGCAGCGCTATCTGTTGAGCAATTGACACCAAAACTTGATAGGCACTAACGTATGTAATGATTCATCTACATATAAATCTATATGCATTATTATGCAATAGTTCCAGAGATACAGCCTTTTCATAAATTGTGGAAATCGTTGCATAACAGCTCCACCTGTTGAGCAGTTCACACCAAAAGTTGATAGGCACTAATTTAGGTTAAAGTGCATCTACGTGTAAAACTATATGCAGTTCTGTGCCTGAGATATTCGCCACAAAATTTTTGTCACACACACACAGACAGGCATTTTCTTAAAATGGTCAAATCGTGTTCTGGATCTCTCAAAACGTATAAATCTACCGAAAACGGGAAGTTGGAAATTTTTACGAATCTAGTACTTTCTTCTATTGAATATAGAAGAAAGTAAAAAAAAAATAATAATAATTACTAGAGAGCATTTTAAAACTTTTAAGACATTTTAAGATTTTTAAAAATTAAAAATTTTGAATTTTGTTTTAAAAATTTAAATGATTTTCGAGAAGTTTTAATATATCTAATGTTAAATTAAATTAAACTAGATTTTAACTTCGTTTTTATAATATTATTATAATTCAATGGATATGTATACAAGTTTTACTAACTCTAAAAGACTAACTAACAAAAAGAAAAAACCTTTCTCCAATTTTAAAAAGCAAATATGGATTTCTGTTGGTGCATTTTTTGACTCTAAAAGTATCGTATTTGGAACAATAACTCTCCTTTCTGCGTTCTATTTCATTTACTCTCCTTTCTTTATTACAGACAGAAATAATTAATTTGAGTTTGAGATTGATTTGCTTTTTCCCGCTCAAATTCGGGGAAAAAAAAATGAACTTCGCTCAACTGAAGTTCGCAATATAAACTAGTGTGATGTGGCCACCACATGACTTTCTTCTATTTAATTTTACACAAAATTCATTGAATACAAATTATTTATTAAATTATTTTCCATTATAAATGCAAACGATTTTTATATGAAAGAATTATATCACTAAATTCCGAAAGAAAGTGAACTATTTGCCAATAACAAAAGAAATACGTTTTTTTTTTTCTAAGTTTTTTTTCGTTAAAAGATACAACAATCTATAACTTTGTTTTAAATTATCACAGATCTATACTTCAACCATTCATTTTAAAGGTAGTGACGAGATCTTTCGAAAGACACCCACGTTGAAAATTTACTTCCCCTCCAGGGGGGAAGCGATGCTTCCACATGCACAACATTTTTCTCCTATTTAACTACTACTCTTATAAATAATTCATATTAATTTTACAACCACACGTTTAAAATAACTCTCATTATGTACATTTATACGAAATTTTGTGCTATACTGCCATGTTAAAAATTTAGAAAAAATGCGATCACAGCACCACCTGTTAAGCAATTGTTCCACAAATCTAATCAGCACCAGTTTGTGTCAAGGTTCAACTAAATATCAAGTTTGGTTAAATTTTGTTCATTGGTTCGTGAGTTACAGCGTCCACAAAATTTGTGATACTTACACACAGACAGACATTTTCTAAAACCAGTCAAATCGTGTTCAGGACATCCCAAAGCGTGTAAATCCATCGAAAACTGGAGTTCAGAAATTTTCACGAATCCAATACTTTCTCTATATGTACACATAGAAGAAAGTAAAAATGAACGATATTCATCTCAAAACTAAAAAATTTTGAGCTAAACTCCTGAACGCGTTGAAATGAGTGCGCTCATGCACAACACTGTTTAGAAGTAACAGAAGTTCTTTAAAATATTAAATGGTTCCTATAAAAAAAAAGTCAGCAGCCACTGATTTTGCGAAATCTTTTGTTTCAATTAATTAGTATCCGTGTAGTCCAGTGGATGTTCCACCTTTAAATTTAATTCTGCATAAGACTGTTATACCATCATTTTGTGATATAGAAGATGAGCACTTATTTATATCATTTGAAGTTTACAATAAGTTTTATATTTTAAAAGGTTAGAAAACAGTGGCTTGCGTGTTACAACTGCACAAGGACAAAAGTGTATTAATGAATATAAAATTATGCTAAATGTTACAGATTAGAAAATAGCAATGTTTTGGCCATTTTTTTTGTCATAGAAAATTCGCAATACTATGATACTTCTGGCTTGTAACTTCTCATGAAATTGACGCTGGAAAAAAAATTCTGTTTAGCAAATAATAACGATACGACTAAGTTGGACAATCTATGAATCTATGATAGATCGTCGCATAGAGAAAACGCTAAATAAAGAAATGATTGTTCCAGTTACTTCACTTTATGCTACCCTAATTGTTTTCTGTCAAAATAATAATAATAATAATAATAATAATAATAATAAAAAGAATGAAAAGAAAACAGTAAACCAGGTGCAGATAGTGAAGCTTGGTGTTTTGCCATTGATTATCAGAAACTCAATTCGATAAAATTCGGGAGAAAATTTACCGATACCTTTAAGGCAGTGCTGCCATATTGGGGACTTTTTTATTTAACTATCACCAATAATTTTCAGAAGTGATATTTGACATACATAATAGACGATTAATCTTCGAAGTGACTAGGCAACCGATACAAAAAAAAAAAAAAAAAAAAAAAAATCAGAGGTGGCTATTGAATAAAAAAAGTCCCCAATCTGGCAACACTGCTAAGGTAACGACACCAGTGTTCGTCATCCCTAAAATTTGCAAAAGTAAAAAAGTCGTCACCCTCGTAAAAGAAGTGTTAAAATAAGCGTTTAATACCATCTATGAATTTGAATCCACTCGCACAAGATTCTACAAAGCCTTCTGCTGCTTATCACAAATCAGTTCGATTTCAAGTATTCGGGGAAAAGTGGGGGAAGCAAAATAAATGAACTATGCGTTAAATAACAATTGGATGGAGTTAACGTAAAGCAAACGGCAGGAAAGAGGTGTGCATTTCTTGATATATTTTGTTGTTTGTTGTGTTTGATATTACTCATAAAGCATTGCATGTAATGTTTATGAAATGTAGAACGCGATTTATGTGAGACTTTTTAAAATTTAACATAATATAGTGATTTTCAAGGTATGAAAGCTACTGGTGCCTATTTTGCACATTTTACCAGAGTTCGTCATCCCTGGTGAACACAGGTGTTTTAACATTTTTGATAACTGGGCAACTTTTTTGATTAAAAATACTATATTTTCGTTCGGAATTATTATGGTATAATTTTTGCTTCAATTGGACTACCGGCACCAGTAGTCGTCAGGGGTATTCGTAAATGTAAAAAACGCATTTTGACCCCAAGAACGTGACCTGTACTGCACTTGTAACATTTCTTTAGCCAGTTTAATTGCAGTCAATCAGGAATAAGTTCAAATCTTTGAATAAAAACTAGAAAATGGAAGAACTCGGAACAATTGTTTCGGGTCGAAAGAAAACACGACCCTTCGTCAGGCGAACAAAATAAGCATGAGTGCTGCAAATAAAGCGGCACTCGTTCCTACTTGCTCACCTGACGAAGGGTCGTGTTTTGTTTCGAACCACAACAATTGTTGCGAGTTCTTCCAATTTATGGCATTTATTCAAAGTTTTGTACTTAATACTTTTAAACGTCAGTTCTGTGGTACAGGCAATCACGATATTTTTAACCTACTGGAGCTAACATTGAACCACCTACAAATTTTCATTGAATTTTGCTGAGAAAATTAAACTAAGGCACATAAACATACCTAGCTATTGTAAGTCTGTTTATAGTTTTTGCTATTTATTTTAGAAAGAAAAAATTTTGTAATTAGTCGGTACATCTAGTTTCGATATTTTAATTTTTTCTGATGTCCTGTTATTGCCACGATGCATTTAAATGACATTTTGAAGTTTATTCATATTCATTAGTTTCCTTAAATTGTAAAAATCATTTAAGTACTTTATTATGCATTTTACATGTAGAAATGTTAATTTTTAATTGTGACTAATTCATTTTTTATTCATTTGTATTTGAAAAATAATAAAATACAAAGGCTTAACTTCATTTTCAGCATAACTTTCAGCCGGTTCAAAGTAATACCAAGGTTTCTTGGTATATTAAATATAGGTGAATAACACTTTATGCAGAAAATATTAAGCATAAAAATATTTCTTATGCAAGCATTCTATTTATAAACTATATTATTTATGTAAGGTAAACAAAATAAATATATAAATTAATCGTTTAGTTTTAAAAAAGTTAAATATGCAGTGCATTTTTTAAAATTTATTTTTATTTATTTATTTATTTATTTATTGGGGGGGAGGGGGGACGGATGTGATATATTAAGTAGTAGTAGCTTAATTACTACTGTTTAACACTAAGAAAGAGTATCATTTGAAGTGAAAGTTTAAATAATTTTTTTTTTACATGCATGTGCATTGTTCCATTCGTCCCCACTTATGGGGATGAATGGGACAGGACTGGAGTTAACAAAGAAAAGAAAACAGAATGGAAAGTAAATAATTTTTTTAAGTTAAATTGGTTTATGTGATTTTATTACACACTATGAATTCACTGAAATTAACATAAACTGATGTATTGACTCAAATTAACATCAAAAGAAAAAAGTCCTTTGGTTCGTGCAGTTTCTAGTGCTCTAGGCTTTAGTAATTCAATCTAATAAGACCTAATCTAAAATTAAATAAATAAATAAGACTCTAGAAAGAGATAAATCATATTATAATAGAGTACAAATTTTCCAGATAAATTTTTGTTTCCGACTAATCGGGAAAATCAATATTCTATTCTGTATTACATTAATAATCACCAGAATTTATTTAATTAGCTTGATTGAATTGTGATTTTAATCAAATTATTATTAGTTTATTTACTTATTTATTTTAATTATTGATTTAATTTTCACTGAATATTCTAACTTATCATTTTTTTTTTTTAATCATAATTATTATAAACAAAAATCAGAACAATTAATTTCAATTTTTTTCTAAGTCCACAAAATTAAGAATCCTGATAATCAATATGGATAATTTACGTTTAATATAATTCTTGTGTACAATTTTAAATTAGTACATAGTTGGGAATGTCCCCTTCATCTCAACCATCACATGATCACATAAAACAGGAAATAGGCTTAAAGACGAATTGTCAATATTCTTGAATATCATAAACACAATAAAAGATTATGCCTTTTCACCATTATAAGAGTTATATTAAATTTGAGCAAATAGTTAATTTCTTAACTACTACCTAACTGATTCAGTAAAAACTTACTTTGGCAGCTGAAAAAGACAATTTATTTTTTTTCTGCCCTTCTATGAATAGCACAATTCTGAAACTACACTTGATGAAATGGCCTCAGTGTTGCCATATATCAGAAAAATTGTCAAGTTTCCGGTGCTTGCAAAACATAAAAATTTTGCTATTGTCTCATTCAACCCCACTCTCCCCTATTCAGTTAAGGGATCGCTAAATTCTTTGTGTTTTAAAGCCTAAGAAAAAATTTAGGTATTAAGTATGCGCCAAAGACATTTTGTTTGATAAAATTATCACATTTAAAATCGGATTATTTAACAAATTTTTACGTTTCATTGATATGACGATTACTGGTACGAGCAACTGACGACTACTGGTGAAATCCGTTTTTCGAATGGCGAACACTGATGCAATTTTATAGGTTCAATTTTTAAATTTTTTTTTTTTTTACAAAATTGGCTTAATGTATTGAAAAATTGAGTGTCTACAGACAACTAGAAGGATCAGTGTATAAAATAGACGGCATTGTAACAATGACACATGAATAGCACTCGAAAAAAAAAAAAACAAATATTTTGAAAATAAGGCCTTATGAGTGACGAATACTGGTGTCGTTACCCTTTTTTTTTACTTTAAAAGTGACATTCTAGTAGATTGTTTCGCCCACTTTTATTTCTAGCGCTCGACGACGCGTATTGTAATATTTGACTTCTGATTATATGCCCTTTTCAAAATTTGCTATGCTTCCGCTATTAATTGGTCTATATGGCGAGACAAAAATTCTGTTCCATTTTAAGCATGGCTGCCAAATCGCAGGGAGCCATGATTTCGAGGAACAATCATTGAACGCTGAAAAGGGGTGCTTTTCCTCACAAAAAGAGTTCAACAGGCGTTTTACTAATGGAATCGATGTTGGGTTGGGTTGTTGGGATTAAGGCCGATTGACTGTACGAGGGTCCTAGGCTTGAGTGGGAGTGCCCAACGTGCAGGTCTTTCTTAGGGGTCCTAGCCCTTATTTACGCAAAACCACGAAAAACTCCAAACGGCTAGGAGCGTGACATGGGATCGAACCCAGCACCTCACGTCTACCAGTTTTGAACACATAACCGCTCAGCCGCTGGTGAGCATGGGGGATAAGAAAGGGTTTGACCATTTGAGGGAGAAGGAAGCATTGCACATGAAACTGTTTCATTATGGTTTCTCTCTGAGGGAGTTAATACAATGTATCATCAACAACAGTTTTGGAATCTGGTGAATATTAGATTTATTATTAAAGTCGACTAATTTTAAAGCCTATGATATCACCAGAGGGGAAAAATTTATGTCATTACTTAACCGAGTTTACGTTGCATGACCAGTAATTACAGTAACTGGTAGTTGGTTGAAACACACTCTAAATTTTTGAAGCACTAAAGCACTACAAAACATTCCCATTTTTACAGTGTAATTTCTTTATACTGAGTTAAGATTGAATGATACATAAACTATACGGCGGCCATTTTGGTTTAAAACAGCTTCCACATGAAAAGAAGAGACCTTTGTAGTTAATTCAAAAGGCACGTTAAAATATGTATGGGCCAATGTAAGAGGGGAACTAAAATTGATTTTTAATTTCTTTAAATAACTTTGAGCTTTCTCTAGCCCCAAAAGTTTCACTTTTTTCTACGTTTCATCTTAAATAACGTGTCACAAATGTCTAATGTAGCAAAGTGATATTTTGCTGGTTGTAAATTTAATCCAGCATCATTTAATAACGGGAAAACTGCTTTTAAGCGTTCGATAAATGAAAGTGGGATGGTGATAAGTTATGTCGTCAGCAAAAGTATCCGAGCATTAGGCAATAATTCCGATATAAAAAAAGTACACTTAATACTGTTTTGTTAAATAAATCCTTGTCAACTCATGTTCTTAGACTGACTAAGAACATGACTCGACAAGGATTTATTTAACAAAGCAGTATTAAGTGTACCTTTTTTAGACAGGGATTATTGCCTAATGTTTGGATACTTTTGCTGCCGACTGTATATATGAGCAAATTGACGAAGCACTAGTCAGAGGATGATTTCCATACATCTGCGGAAGGTTTCAAACGCCTCTTAGTACTCAAACCTATCTGCATTACAGATAGGTGAAGATGCACATGCATCCAGATGTTTGACTAACACCAGGGTTTAATTATGTTATTCGTTTTTTCTTTATTCTTCTTTGTTTCGTATGTGAATAACCTTTTGAAAAATATACATGTGACCATGGAAATTGGATGAGATGTTCGTTTTAAAATTATTTATCATTTTAATGATGCTCAAAGTTTGCAAATTAATAATATATTTTTCTAAAATGTCCCTCATGGAAAAAAAAAAAAAAAAAAGAAATGTGAAAGCAAGAATAAAAATCCCATTTTAATTTAACAATTGGAGGCATGTCTACATGACACATTACCATACAGATAGGACAGTGAAGCTAAAACGCGAGCCGGGGTAATAGTAACACCACTAGGGTCAAAGGAGGGGAACTAAATACTTCCACATTTGTTAGGTCTACATGAATAGCATCTTTGATCAAAAAATTTTTTGTTATTTTGCGAGTAGTTAGTAACATGTTAGCATCTAAAGTTGTTTGTTTTCTTCACTTTTATTATATTTGTATTTACAAAATCATACTCAAAACATTCAGAGCTATTCTTGAAAGAAATATAATTAATTTTTATAATGTTTAAAACTATACTTTGCCAAACATGTTCATATTCAAGTACAAATAAAAATTACATATTGTAATTTTTAAATAGCAGTATGAAATCGTTAAATATTTAACATTGCTTTGTTTAAATAATACAAAATGCTTTTAAAAAAATGTTTTTGGTTCATGTATGTTTTTCAAAATTTATTTGCTTAATACTCTTCAACTACATTTCTTGCGACCATGGAAGCCTCTGCGCAAGTGCGGATTCAACCAGTCCACTAGTAAAATAGGGGAGGCAAGCTTTTCGTTGAGAGAAAATAAGCGATAAGGGAATACCGAATGATTGGATGCTTACTAAATTCAAACCTGTTGGTCAACTTGGAAACCCTCCAAGATTTTCGACTCGTCCTCACTGCTAGGCGTAGGAAACGTGGTTACACTATACTTAGTACTTGTTTTTTAAAACAAATTGCTCTTGACGATGAAGTTTGTAAACAATAACAAAGTTGTCTAAAGAAAACTCAGATACAACAAAAACAAGACCAGGGATAGAGTAAGCTAGAGAGCTCGAGAAATTTACAGCCGTTTTCAACAGGGTCACTATGTAGTCGCTTTTTGGTTACCACTGAATATACGGGAGTGTCCTATCTCTATAAAAGTACATATCTGTAATGCACCTTTGACAAACTTTCTAAAATTGTTTTAAATTTTTCATTTCTTCCAATGATTACTTTTGAGAAAAACTGAAGTTATATTTGTTTAAAAATTATCACTTTTTGGTTACAAACCCGACATTTCTTCCAGCACCTATCAACTGAAGGTCTGAGCGCTAACCATTAAAATATGAGCTGGGCCTGCTAACACTATGATAATTTTGTACTAAAGTAGCAGGCTTTCCGTGCTTTGCTAGTCGCTATATTTAAAGAAATTTTCAAAGAACACATTAATCTTTATACTTCAAACTACTTTATAAGTAATAAAAAAAAAAAAAAAAAAAATCCCATTAAAATCACTGAAAACTCCACTACTTAATAAGTTCTTAAAAGTCATTAGATTTTTGTGTGTATATGATTAATAACTCGCCTGTGCTCAATTACATCCTACTTTAATAAAGGAATGGGGGCGCGGTAGCCTAGTTGGTAAAGCTCTGAGCACGAACTGCTTGGCCAGACTTTAAAGACTAACCTTGGCACGTGGCCAGAAAAATGAATTGGTCTGGAGGGAAGCATACATTGGAAGGGTGAGAAAAGTCACTCTCTCACTAAATCTGTAACGAAAGGTCTCCTGCTATTACCCTCCCATCCTATTTTAAATATTAGATTCGTTTTCTCCCCTCCTCCAAATCACATGACCTGTCTTTAATCGTTGACTGAGCAGTAACTGGAAGATTGTGGGTTCGATATTCGAGCTGGCTGAAGACCACTGTGTCAGTTAAAGGTGGCTGTTGCACGTGAAATCCGTCGTGGCCGCAATGTCCTCCATGTTATGAAATTAATATTGCTGGGGATTATTGAAGTAAATCTGTGGTGACATGTGTCCGGAATGCCTAGGATCCTCGCCATTTGCCCACAGCGTAGCTATTGTGCTACGTTAAACTCACTCAAATCAACTCAACTCAATTCATCTTCTCTAAAAGTTTTTATTTGTACATATACATGACTAGTCAAAGCATATATTAATTTAAATGCATGAATTAAACTTTCAGTTACCTGGTAAGCATGTTCTACTATTATAGCGGATATGGTGGTCCTGGCACACGCAGACCCATTTGTCGTAATCACATCGACTATTTGAAATGTTTGCCAGACATTCATTAGAATCTGTGCATGGAGAATCCAACTTTAAATTTGTATCCTCGAAGACATCTTCTTTTGGAGTTATCAATACATCATTTGGTTCAGTTCCATATACCAACACCAGTTCTGCCGCTAAAAGAAAGAAAGAAAGAAGAAAAAGAAAAAACAATAATTTAGAAAACTGCAGTAAAAAATATTTTAAGGAAAAAAAAAAACTGAAATATTAAAAAGTTGATCTTAAATTTACAGTCGGCTGCAAAATTATTCGAGCACTAACAATAATCCCTGTCTAAAAAAAGTACACTTAATACTGCTTTGTTAAATAAATCCTTATCGAGTCATGTTCTTAGTCAGTCTAAGAACATGATTCGATAAGGATTTATTTAACAAAGCAGTCTTAAGTGTACTTTTTTAACATAGGAATTATTGGCTAGTGCTCGAAACATTATGCTGCCGACTGTAATCTATTACTTGCCACTATCTTTTTTTTTTTTTTTTTTTTTTTTTTTTTGAACGTTACATTATTAATTGTTTTTTACAATGTTTTAGATACTATATTCTTCCATTGTGACCAGTATGGTAACAATTTAAATAATATACTTGTTTTGATCGATAATATCCTTTACTGAAACTGAAAAATTTCAATAATTAAAAGAAAAATAGATTTAGAAGTTTTTTCAAATAATGGGCTAAAATGTATATTTTAAATATTTTTCATAAAAAAAAAAAAATAAAAAAAAAAGATTTATTTTTTGTACCCAAGCCATCTACATCAAAGCTTCCCATGAAAACAATGTTTATGTTTTTATAAATAACATTAGGTAAATCATGATAAAAAGTAATCGTTCACATAGAAAACTTTCCTAAAGAAAAGTAAATATTAAATCATTACACTTGATAAGACATACTCCAAACCATTACGATATTAAGATATCCATTATAATTGTCTGCAGTAACGTTGTACATATGACTAGTGAAATAATAAGGAATTTAAATGCATGAATAAAACTTTCATTTACCTGGTAGACACTTGGTACTACTGTAGCGTACATGGTGATCTTGGCAAACACAAATATGCTTACTGTAGTCGCAACGACTATATGAAATAGCCGACAAGCATTCAGAAGTGCTTGTGCAAGGAGATTCCAATTCTATTGGTTTAACATTGGAGTTATCTTCTTTTGGAGAAACCAAGATACCAAATCCATCTTCTCCATTCACGAACGTCAATTCTGCTTCTGGAAAAAAAAATCATGACAATAAATTAGAAGTAAATTATTTTTTAAATAAAAATATTACACTGGGAATATTTTTCTTTTTCCATTCCTTAAATTGTTGTGTGTGTGCACACTTTTTTTTATATTTCTTTTTATATTTTCTTCGTGCTCCCCTTTTTTCCAATAAATTTCTTGACATTAACATTCCATTATTTTTCTTGTTACAAAAATTGCTTTTAGTATAAGAATATCACAGGAATAACAAGCCCATCTGGTATTTTAAGGATTGGCGCTCTGGTTCTCAGTTGCTACGCACAGGGAGAAGTGTTGGTTTGCAACTAGGTTGGGCTTTACGACATTGCTTACATTTTATTTTAATTTTTCCGTGATTTTTGCGTGAATGCAAGCCAGAAAGCTGTAAAAAGGTCGCTATAAAGGGTATTCTACCCAGTTCTCGATAAGACAATCAGCTTTAACATGGATACCGCCTTTCACTTTGTAAATTTTGTTTGCGATGTTGCCTAAAGTATTACGCAGATATATACTGTTCAGCACTTATTACTAAAAGGCTACAATAAATGGACAGAACTCACGCCTAGTTTCCTCGATTAGACAAGTCTCCTATACCAGGTGCCCCAAAAGTTCGTGAAAACTTCAAAAATTCATTAAAAAAACAAAACAAATAATGATAAAAATGTGCGGTTTGCATGAATGACATCAGAAAGAGGGCGGATTTCTTTTTAAGAACAATATACTTATATATATATATATATATAATGAGCAGAATATATATATATGATGAGCAGAAACGCAATAATACAATTCTACATTTTCAAAGATTTATTTAAGCTGAAGTTGTTCAAAATGATCTCCACCACGTTGTATGGAGCAAGTAAGGTAAGTCACAACACATGTGACAGCTGAGTATAGCATGTCTAGATGAATCCCAGAAGAGTCCATGTGCATTCAGGTGTTTTATTAACAACCTAATTTGCATAAATGAGCTTCGTGTATGCACCGCAGCGCCACCTATTGGTCATTTATTATTATTTTTTCCCTTAAAAGAATCCGCTCTCTTTCTGATGCCATTCGTGAAACCGCATTTTTTTTTTATCACCATTTGCTCTTTTTTAATGAATTTTTAAAGTTTTCACGAACTTTTGGCGCACCCGGTATATACGAGCTGGCGCATCAGGCATTTTGTTGCCCGAGGATTGTCACGTGTACCCAGTGCGTTTCGTAGATAAACAAACGGCAGACATTATTTGAATCGTTTGTGTTACTTTGGAGTTAATGTTTTAATCTTTTTTTTTTTTTTTTTTTTTTTTTTGGATAATTAAATTATGATATGGAGATTGTTTATTGATAAATTGTTATAATCACTTAACCCTTTCGCTACCACTGGGACTTATATGTCCCAAGCTTAAATTAAAATATAATATGAAATTTTTTTTCTGAATGTTTTCTGTTCTTGTTTTTTAGACCTGTAACTACCATGAATAGGTGGATAGAAATGTCAGTTGAAAAAATTCACTGTCTATTAAATGGACCACTTCAGATAAATTATTTAATACTTATTTTATTTTTCTCAGAAAAAAAAATATATTGGTAGTGAAAGGGTTAAGAAAGCAACATAAAATGTTCAGATTTCCATAAGATAATTTAAGAAAAATAAAATTATATTACTTTTATTCATTTATATTTTTATTTGTGTTTTTGACATGTGCAAATGTATGTGTTATTTTAAACATATTATTTATATTAATAACCATAAATTAATTAAAGAAAATCTTTCATTACTGTGTGTTTGAGTTTTAGCGACGTTTTCTGGGTTGCCAAAGTTGTTTTGATTCCGTGTCCTAAATTATATTTATTTTAAAGTTCATTTTTTAAAATGAATAGTATACGCTAGGAAAAAAAAAAAAAAAAAAAGTAAATAAATAAATAAATAAATAATTGTCACTTTTAAACAGTAAGCTCTTATTTTCTTTTGCAAAAAGTTATGATTTGTATTAGAAGTAGAAACAGTATTAACAACACATTTTATCCCCAGTACATTCATACAATATCTTGAGGAATAAAAAACATCACCAGAATGTACTGTGTAAATGTGTTGCTACGGATACCATACCACTTGTTGCTTATTAATCTTGACCGATTGTAGCTTCAAATCAAGATTTCTTAAAATTGCTAGTGAAGCGATAAGGACGCCAAGAGAGCATGCTGCCCTCGTCTGAGGCAAAAAAAATGGCGGCGATGCGCTGGCCTATATAATTTATTTAAGAGTCTAGATTAGACGATTAGCTTCAACACATCACCTTTCACTTGGTAAATTTTGTTTATGATATTCGCTAATGTATAAACAAATCTCGCCCGTTTAGTAAAAACTGAAGGGAAAGTAACCATAGATTAATAAGATTTTTATTTTTCGAATGCACATTTCACTGGATGTATATTTTTTGTTTAAAATGTTATGTTAGTTTGAAGGATTTATTCAATCAGTTTTAAATCATTAATTCAAAAGCTGTAAAGAGTGGCATATATATATAAAGTGGCATATTTGTAAAGAGTGGCGTATATATATGGTTTTGATTTTTTAACCATTCATATTATTTTTCGTCTTTAATATATATATATATGTATATAGATATTAATTTATTTAATTTCTCATTCAATATGGTCTTGCTGCTTCGATCGGAGCTGGAACAATATAAATTGCTATGATTAGCTATATTGTTTTACGAAATCGATTCAGCTTTCCGAGCTTTATGAAGTACATGCCCCCTGATGAGTATTTACTTCTAATTTTAAGCATTTTTATCCAATTATTTTTGTGGTCATTTATTTATTTTCTCTGTAATTAAGTTTAATGGTCCTTTTTTCTTTATTATTATCATTCATGTCGGCGTAAGTAATTTAAATTGTTTTTGTCTCTTATTGGTTCTTAATCTGTATCGCAACATTTTTGTGTCAATCTTTCCTATAAGTTAAACTCTGTTCTATTTATTTTTTTGTGTGTGTGTTGGTATTGTTTTGTATCTATTAATTGCTAAATTTTAAGATTAAATTTTATTACGATATCTATCATTCATATTTGCATTTAAATTCCATCTGCTGCTTATGCGCAATAAATTTAAATGTATTTTGTTTAATATAAACACATTTTTCATTAATTTTAAAATCTTGTTTATATTTTATTGTATATATAATTATATATATACATAACTTTGCCAATTTGGCTTTACCATTAATTTTTTAAAAGTTTACATGCACTTTGATTACAGCTTCAATGGCGCTTTTTCTTATGCGTATTATTTCAATTTTTAATCATTTACCTTATTTGGCTGTTTCTGGATCTATGCTTTTACCAACTCTTTGATGTAGAATTGTTTTATCTAAGATAAATATTGGGATATTCCTTTAGTGGTTTGAATGTGCCTAATTGAGTCTTGACTTTTATCATCAATTTTAAAAGTTTTTTTAGTGTTTCATGCACAATATTCTGAACAACTAAGATTATGTGACTTCTGATGTTTCATGTGGTTAAATTCTGACATTATGAGCATTTATTATTCACACTGTCCAATATAGATTTTCAATGGTTAATTTATTCAATTTTAGACTTTTACTTTTGGTTGTAAGCTTTATAATCTTATTCCTTTGGGATGACTTATACTTTGGATTGAAACATTTTGTAAATATTGTGTATAGTTTATAATGTACTTAACCCAGATTAACTGCAAAGTTAAATATATTTTTTTTATTATCTTATTTATGTAATGCCTATTTTAATCAAGAATCTTTAATTTTTAGTTTTCAATTTTATTATCTTTCTTATTACTCATGCATTATTAATCAAGAATTTTTAATTTTTAATTTTATTATATTTCTAATTATTCAAGCAATTTTTATTTTTTGATTTTCAATCTGATTTTGTTAATGTATTTTAATATGTATAGTTTGATGACTTTGGATTTAAATTTAAAATTCATTTACATATTTTCTATAAAATCACTCTTTTATTATGAATGTTCTTAGTAAGTTTGCAGTGCCTGGCAAAAAATGCTTTAGTTTCCCTCAGTATTGTGCCCGGTACAGGAATATTTATAGGGATATTCCTGGATCGAAATCAAGCTATCTATATTCTCCTCCTTCCAATCTTAAGTTTAGAAAGTGTGAATCTTCTCGTTGCAAAACTTGCCCTAATGCATTACAGTCCCAAATTTATGATGATTTAAAATTGGTTCCTTTCTGTCAGGTATATAATGTCATATACAAATTAAGTTGTTGTATGTGTAAAATGCAGTATATTGGTGAAACTTCTACCCTCTTACATATCAGAATTAATCAACATCGCTCAGACTCAAATAGTTATCATCAACTGTCCTTACTATTAAATCAACTATTGAGTTAAGACATTTTAATTTACACAATTTCTGCTCATGTACTATTGAAATTCATGTACAATTGAAAAAATGTACTATTGCTCATGTACTGCTCATGTACTGCTCATAGTACTGCTCATGTACTATTGAAAAAAAAAAAAAAGTGAACGCCTTTTCTTTGAATCTCACTACATGAAATATTTTAATACAATTTATCCATATTATCTGAATCATGAACATTTTAATAGGGTTGTCAAGATTTATACAAACATAAATCCCCTTCATGATTATTCCCCTGTTTACTCTGTCCTTAATCATAGTGTCAACCAAAAAACTTCTCGTTCAAACCGAGGTCAAAAATCTAATAAATCTAATGACTGTTTAATATATCAAAAAATCTCATTATTAAGAATATACTTGCTTTACAGTCAAATTATCTTAACAATTATGATTGGCTTAACATTAGAAAGTTTTTATTTGCTATAAAAAAAAAGAAGCATTTGTCCATTTACTTAAATGGCTTAAAAAACCAATGTTATAATCAACATTTTTCTGATATTTTCTATGATTTACTATTATACAGACTAAAACACTTCAATTTATATATTTCTAAAAAATCTCACAAAATCCAATCTAATTCACAGCTTATTCTAAATTATTCTAATCAAATATTTAATAGCATTAATATTTCATCCATTCTTAATGATAAATCTTGCATGTTTCCAGTTAAAGAGATACATATTTCTCTCACTTTAAAATATCTTATTACACTTGGACGCCTGCTTTTTAACTATAATTCTGTCTCTAAGTCTAATTTATCTTCTGTTGTGACTTGTAGTTGTGCTGATCCCTCTTATGTAAAATATGTTGACAGGGATCATGGACATATAATCACTGGGGATCTTAATATTATTAATGACTCTAAATTAAATAAATTTATGGATTACGGTACTAAATATCGACTCCCTTGAAAAACTAATATTCCACAGATTCTACAACAGTTATCATATGATATTGATTTGTTTATTTATAAACTCTCCACCTCTTATAATAAACCTATTGAATATTTCAATCAATGGAAATTTTTCGTGATTTCAAAATTTAAAGCTGAATTAATTCAACATCGATCAAATCTCACATATTATAATAAGTCAAATCTCATTAACTCTATTAAAGAATTGCAACAAAACTTTGTTATTTCTTATGTAGATAAATCTCCTAATAATTATGCTATAATCTGTAAACACCTCTGTAAACACAATCTGTAAAACCTTTCTTTACTCAGGTCATCCATATCTTCGAGTCCTAACTTTCATCCTACCAATAATGATATCAAAATTAATAACCGTAAAATTCACTGCATTTATAAATTGCTAAAACTTCCATTTAATAATTTTAAATATCCTTATATTTTACTTATTCCTAAATTTTACAAAACTCCTATTAAATTTAGAACAGTCACTGTTGGTTGTAATACTTACAATAATAACGCTAACAAAATTCTCCTTGATATTCTCAAACAAATCTATGACTTAAATAGTAAATCAAAAAATTTCTATTGCCTTAAATAGCTATCAACTTAAAGATTAAGTCCTATCGATGAACAATGTCACTGATATCATGACATATGATTTTGCTGACCTTTTTAATAATATTAATTTAACAGATCTTCATCATATCATCTTTAACCTATTTGAAAAATGTAAAGGTCAAATTTCTTTACCAAAATTCTTTTCTGCTACATCATTTAAGACACTTTTAAATTTTATTATTCATAACAATTCCATTCTACACAATAATAAAGTCGGTATTCCACAAGGCGGTTGTAGCTCAAGTTTGTTAGCTGGTTTATACCTTTACCATTATGAACAGGGATTATGTATTGAAAATGTCTATTTTTACCGATACATTAATGACAATATAATTTTTTATGTCAAAATTTTCCCCCTAATGTATTCAAATTTGAATATAACTCACCTTATCTTAACTCATTATCTCCTCAACAACAACTATATTAGTTTCTTAGATTTAAAACTTAAACTTGAAGGTAGTAAAACTGATACTGATCTGTATGACAAAAGACAAGATTTTTGTTTCAAAGTAAATTTCTTTACGCACTTTCATTCTTGTCTTCATATCTCTGTTTACAGAAATATCATTCTCAATCACCTCTTTCGCATACATAATCTTTGTTCATTTAGGTTTAAAAACAAAAATATCTCTCACATAATTAATGCTGCTACAAAAATGGGTTATCCCAAAAAATTTATTTATTCAATTGTTTATCATTAATGGTCTTTGTCTAACAACAACAAAAAAAAAAAAAAACTATTTAAGGTTTAAAAAAACTGTTTAAGGTTAAAAAAAAATTGGTGGATGGGTGGGCAGATGTTTGATTAAGGAGGATGGGTGGTGTTGTTTGGCTGGTTGATTGGGAGGGTTTGCTGTTGAATTAAAAAATAAAATAAAATAAAATAAAATAAAATAAAAAATGGATTATTGCTATTGCAAGTTACATTCTTATTTTTTCTGATTGATATTATGAAATATGAACTCTTTTTTCGTTAAATTTAATTATGTGCATTTGGCTATTACAGGCTTCTCATGTTTAGTTTGAACAATAAAGCCAATTTAATAACAATAATAATAAAAAAAATCATCACATTTAAAATAATAACTTTAATTATTGAAGACTGCCTTGTATTGCTTATCCTTACATGTGTGCTTTTGGAGATTATTGCTTGTGATTGAGTCTTTTTACAACTTAACATTTAATTCTTCTTAATACTTTGACTTTAAGTTTAATTAATTTAGGTTTAATAAAATTAAAATCAACTATTAGTTTATATATTGTAGGTTTAACATGAACAAGTTCCACTAATCATAACTCTAATTATTTAATTGGTACCACATATTCTCTTAATCATGCGGTTAAAACTTCTTAAATACACTCCTTATAGCATTGGTTTGTTTGATCCTGAATTAATTTAACTGATTTATTGTTTATCTAGCTAAATGCTAGATGGCGCTTGCTCACTGCTGACTTAATGTCTTCTTTCTTTAATTTCCTTTCTTTGAACGCTTTAATGTTTCTTGATTTACGTACAAATTAATTTAACATATAACTAGTTTAAACTTTATTTAACTTTAAAATGAAATTTCACTAACTCAATAAATAATTACTCTGTGTATTTTATCCTTAATGAAAATGCTTACTCGATCATTCTTTATCGATTAATCGATGTTTGCAAAGCTTTCATTTTCATTTTCAATTTCATTTTTTTTTTTTTTTTTGGCATCATCCTATTCTCCAGTTTGTGTAAATGTTTTACATGTGGCTACTATGCTTTTCTCTAGTTTTCTCTCTGGATACCATGAAGAATTAATTTAATAATTTATTTAATTTCTCATTCAATATGGTTTTGCTGCTTCGATCGGGGCTGGAACAATATAAATTGCTATGATTAGCTATATTGTTTAACGAAATCGATGCAGCTTTCACAGCTTTATGAAGTACATGCCCCCTGATGAGTATTTATTTCTAATTTTAAGCATTTTTATTCAATTATTTCTGTGGTCATCTATTTATTTTCTCTGTCATTAAGTTTAATGGTCCTTTTTTTTATTATTATCATTCATGTCGGCGTAGGTAATTTAAATTGCTTTTGTCTCTTATTGGTTCTTAATCTGTATCGCAACATTTTTGTGTCAGTCTTTCCTATAAGTTAAACTCTGTTCTATTTTTTTTTTTTTTTTTGTGTGTGTGTGTGTTGGTATTGTTTTGTATTTATTGCTAAATTTTAAGATTAAGTATTATTACGATATCTATCATATATATATAAACACACACACACACAATATATATATATATATATATATGTTGGTATTTTCATCTATCTTTCGTTTGCTGAGTTTTATCAAGGAATTAAATTAATCAAACTATATATATATATATTATGAGAATAATGAAAAGAATGAGAACGAAAAATAAACAGATGAATAATTCACCACAAAAACCCAAAAAGGCCAATTTGGTAACTTGTTAACTTGAATAGTTTTAATTATTTTAATTTATTTGAAAAAAGAATACTATTGCTTTCACAAATTAAATTCCTTTAAGATTATATATATATATATTAAAAACGAAAAATAATATGAATGGTTAAAAAATAAAATAATAATAATATAACCAATATTGAAACTAAATTTACGTATGCAATACACAAGAAAATCTAGCAAATGGAAGATATGTAAACTTAAATATAATGTAAAATGTAAAACATTTTGAAAATAAATACAAACTGAAAACAACAATGAAACCAGACACATAATATTAATTAACCCAAAAATATTGAGTCCTTCATAATCCTTGAGTAATTTTGTAAGTTTTAGCTTTGTATCAAAATATTTTTCATTTGGCATTTCGAGCTACATTGGTTAATTGTTTTTCTCTTGGTAAAATGGAGGGTATCAAACTACTTTTTGTTTTTGCTAGTAGCTCTTGAATGAAATTTCTTACTGTTTTTTCCACCCTGCATTGAGAGGCCTCCCTGATGATGACCTCGCAGTCTTATTCACCAAACCAGTGTTAAACCATTGTTCACGTAACACTTGTGTTAGAGTTATTCACCAACCGCGGATTAGTTGACCGCAGAGTTATCCAGAGAAATTCGTAAGAGTTTCGCTCATTGGTCAATAAAAAAAGCAATGGATTTAAAAATTGTAAACAAGTGTTTTTTCACTGTAACTGTAACTTGCTCATGTAACACCAGAGTTAACCTTCCAATTTCGGAGGATTAAAAATAGAGGGTTAACTCGAGTGTTAAATCGTTGATTTTGCGTGGTGAATACCGATTTTGAGATAACCTTGCATATTACCTGGTTTCACCCCAGTGTTAAAAGTTTGGTGAATAAGGCTGTCTGGGTTAGTTGTTCTGGGTTAGTTAATATTATCAGTCTGGTTTCATTGTTGTTTTCAGCTTGTATTTATTTTCAAAATGTTTTATGTTATATGTATATATACAGGGTGTTCCATACGTCTGTAGACATTTTAAAAATGTATTAACTATTGAATGAATTGATAGAGTTGAACGCGGTTTGCGAAACATCATTCTCGTGAAGGGCGATTTTTTTTTCTTTTGTAAAGAAAAAAAATAATTACAAGTTAAAAATAACTTTTTATATACCATGTTTTTAAATTTTCTGTTGGATCATATAAACGCTACCGAAGGCAGCGGGAACCCGGAACAATTGGCTAAAAGTACTAAAACAATTCATTGCTATCGTGTTTTGAGTTATTATAAAAGTTTCAAATGGGAAGTTAGTTAGTTAGCTGGGAAGTTAGTTAAAAATTGATTGCAAGCTTTTGTACTGGTAACGCTGTCGAAGGCAGTAGGAATCCGAAGCCGTTGGTTAAAAATATTTAAAAAATGCATTTTCACCGTGTTCTGAACTATTCTGAAAGTTTCAAATGTCTAGCTAGTCGGGAAGTTAGTTAAATAAATTTTCTGTTGAATCATATAAACGCTGCCGAAGGCAGTAGGGACCTGAAACAGTTGACTAAAAGTATTTAAAAAATGTATTGTCACCGTGTTCTGAGCTGTCCTGACAGTTTCAAATGTCTAGCTAGTCGGGAAGTTAGTTAAAAATCGATTGCAAGATTTGTACTGGACAAACAAACAAACAAGAATCGAAGTTAATAAAATATAGTTAAATTTTTTGTCGACGATAATTAGACAAATAGTTAAACTTTTCGCATAGATCTGAAAGAAAAATATGTAAATGAAAGTCTTATAAATTGCACAATTTTGCGGTTAGAACAGTTTATTTCTTATTTCTTATTTTGCCTTCTACTTGTGCATACGCGAAGTTTTAATTGCGATGCTGACTTGGTGGATAAAGCGTTATTGGTGAAGATGTTTTCCCTCAGGTAAGAACCGCCGACTGAAGCTGAAGTTAGCAGTGTTATAACTCGTTTGCAAACTGCAATGTGTGGTGACGACGGACACATAGAAAAGGATTTGTTTCCCTGTAAACGTTTGCATGCGAATAATTACAGTTTTTCATGAAAATGTGCCCTCTATCGACAAATAGCTTAATTATTATTTTTTCTTTCCCTCCCCCCCTCCCAAAAAAAAAATTATATATATATATATATATATATATATCCCTCAACGAGAATGGTTATTTCGCAAACCGCGTTCAATTCTATCAATTCATTCAACAGTTAGGAATTTTTAAAATGTCTGTAGATTTATGGGACACCCTGTATATTAACGAATATATATATATATATATATATATATTAATCAATAAAAGAACAGTCATAACATATCTTGACTGGTACAGATGATTTGATATTGCTGGAAATTGAATACTTCTGCACTAAAACTGATTTATTTTTGCTGTTTATGAAATAATATTATTTTTACATTAATATTATTTTATACGAGTGGTATTCATTACATATTTATTAAATGTTATAAAAGACACACACAAGCAAAAAAATAAAAAAAATAAAAAGTTTACCTTAAATTTAAAATGTAATTTTAATTTAAACATAAACTGACTTCATTACTTACAAAACTTTGAATAAACACCATTGCCGCTTTCACTGCAGCACTCGTGCCTACTTTGTTCGCCTGATTAAGGGTCGTGTGTTCTTTCGACCCGAAACAATTGTTGCGAGTTTTTTGCATTTTATGGTGTTTATTCAAAGTTTTGCAAGTAATAATTTAAAAACGCCAGTTTTGTTGTACTTTCTTATTATTTAACTGACTTCATTTTAAATACTTTTTACTGCAAAAAGTTGTAAAATAATACATAGATTTAAGGTTTTTATATACAAACCATCTATGTCAAAGTTCCTCATCAAACCAGTATTTGCGTTTTTATAAATAACATTAGATAAATCATGATTAAAAAAAATCGTTCATTTAGAAAATTTTCCTAATGTAAAGTAAATACCTTGTTAAATTTTTAAGCTCGATAAGACATACTTAAAGTAAGTAGGATATTAAGATATCCATTATGATTTAAGATATTAAGATATCCATTAGGATTTTTTTTAAATAAACAGTTGGTATCTCTAAAAAGTTTTTGTCCGCATTAACGGTGTAATTACTAGGGAAATAATAAGTAATTTCTGAAATGGTTGCTTCTTGAGCTAGAAACGTAAATATAAGAAGTCTTTCCGCGGCCAAATAGCATAATTGGTTAGAGCGTCATGCTAATAACGTAGGTTCGACGAAGACCGAAGACCAATGACTTCCAAGGACCACTGTGTTAATTTTTCCAGATAATTAATAGAAAAGGTGTCAGTTGATAAAAGAAAACTTTCCAGTGTCTTCATAGTATCCTAAGCCATATGGATGACTAGAAAGTTATAAAAAAAAATGTTTAACTTAGAGGAGTACTGGTCGCTTTGTAGGCGAACGGCCGATCGCAGAGCTACAGAATTTTTCATGGAGGTCCGTTTTGACATCTCAGGAAACACCTTGAAGCCCGATTTTCAAAATTTTGATTTGTTTTCTTCTTTTAATTAAAATTTTTGCAGCTGTGGATATTGTCTGGTGCTGCCATCTGTTGTCATAGAGTGCAGATGATAATCTTTCAGAGAAATATCTATCCATAAGACGTAGTTCTTGAATAATAGCAGCGCTGTTTTTCGTCTGGTTAGCACCTAAATTAAATACCGATTAAGACGCAAATGCAAGCAATGGGACCCGGTATCGATGTAACATAGGCGAGAATGACACTACCGAAGATAGCGGGGAAGCGATGCGAGGTTTTAAGGGATTTCAATAGAATTTTATTAGTTTTTATTTATAAAGTACTTTAAAATACAGTGATTAATGCTTTTTAAAAATTCCGTTAAATATAGTGACTAGCAAAACAGACAAAGCTTGCTACTTTAGTACAAGATTATCACAGTGATAACAGGCCAATCTGATATTTTAATGTTTAGCCCTCTCTTCAGATGCTAGGTACCGTAAGAATTGCCAGGTTTATAACCAGGTTGCGTTTATTGGACTTGCTTTTTTTTAAATTATTTTTTCATGCTTTTCTACAAAAATCGCGTGGATATGAGTCAGAAGCCTTTAAAAATACACTCATAAAGGGTATCCTACCATAGGCCTGAATTAGGCAATCAGCTTCAATTCACAAACCGTCATTCCCTTTGTAACTTTTGTTTAAGATATTAGTTAAAGTATTGCACAGATCTCCAGTATTCAGTAAGTACTATAGGGAAAGTTGTTTTACATTGATGGTATATAACAGGCCTGTCCAACCGAAAACACTTGGTGGGCCACGTTGAAAATGTATTTTATTCAGGCGGGCCGCACCGTATGTATATACGTATATGTGTATATACAGTCGGTGACAAAAGTGTCCGAACACTAGCAAAAATTCTTATGTAAAAAAAGTACACTTCATACGGTTTTGTTAAATAAATCCTTGTCGAATCCTGTTCTTAGACAGTGTAAGAACATGATTCGATAAGGATTTATTTAACAAAACCGTATAAAGTGTACTTTTTTACATAGGAATTTTTGCTAGTGTTCGGACACTTTTGTTACCGACTATATGTTTGTGAGTATATGAATCATGTATGTATATAATTTTTAGGGGGAGGGCAGGGTGAGAATTCGAATCAGAATACATTCATTTAAATTATTTTGATTGTTTGAATCGTTAAAAAATTATGATTATACATTAACAATTATAATATAATGAATGAATAATAGATATCCTAATACTTTATTAATAGTGTTATATATATATATATTAATAGTGTTTATTTTTTAATAGTGTTATTCTTTAGCTACCATAATTGTTGAAAGCTATTTTCATTTCGAAAAGTCGGAACGGATTTATTAATTTTAAATCTGTTAACAAAGCTGTCAAACATTATGTATCTTTAGACTCCTAGTGGACCGCAGAATACTACACGGCGGCCCGTGAGCCGTGGGATGGCCACCCCTGGTATATAAGATTTTTCTTTCCCAATACGCTGTTAAATAGATATAACTATTTTTCATTTGAGATGTTATAATTTCTTAAAGGGTTTTTTCGATCAGTTTTAAATCGTTAATGCGAAACTTATCAAATTAAGAATATCTTTAAAAAATGTTCAGCTTAACCATAAAAGTGTTTTCATATAATTCTCCGAATGGCAGAAATGAATTGATATTAAGGGAAATTGAATAATTCTGCACTATAATTGGCTAATTTTTTCGTTTTTGGGAAATGTTATATTTTAATTTCGCATTACTAAGAGTGGGGTTTATTGCATTTTTATTAAATGTTATGGGGACAAACGCACACGAAGAAAAACAAACACAAACCCACAAAAAAATTAAGCATTCGCAATAAATTAAAAATATAATTTTAATTAAAAATGTGTGTTAACAATATTTTTAATTTTTTTCTGCAATTATAAATAAATTTATGTATTTAAATTTTAAAACTCAAATTTTTTCCATCAGACTGAGAGTATTAGTTTTTAGAAAGCCTTTTATTTATTTCTTTTCTTCCTTTCACTAGTCATTTTATTTTTTAAGATTGAAAAATTTCAATTTTTTAACTAATTTAATATTTATAATCTAACATTTTCATAAATTTTTTCGTTATATATAAAGAGCATTTGGAAAAAAAAAAAAAAGAAAAAAATGGAGAAAGAAAAGCAAAGTTGTTTGATAAACACGAAAACAATGCTCACATTCCTAAGTTCTTCTCTAACAAAAACTTTAATTTGTCACTTGATTTTAAGATTTGATTTTTAAAAAATCTGGTGTGGCATTTACATAATTTTCTCATACCCTGAAACTATAAGCATAATTAAAGGTTGCATAAGATGCATTATGATTTTTTTTTTTTATAAAACAGTTCATAATTCACAAAATCTTTGACTGAACATTACGATATATACACTTGACTAGTCAAATAATAAATCAATTTAAATGTATAAATAATGTATAAATAAAACTTTCAGTTACCTGGTAAACAGGCAGTTCTATTGAAGCGAACATGTTTCTTTTGACATACACAGATCTTTTTATAGTGGTCGCATAGACTATATGAAACAGCTGACAAGCATTGAGAAGTAAGTGTGCATGGCGAATTCAATTCTATATTTGTAACACCGGAGACATCTCCCCTTGGGGTAATCCATGTAGCAATTGGTTCTAATCCATACATCAACACCAACTTTGCCTCTAAAAAAAAAAAAAAAAAAAAAAAAGAAAGAAAGAAATAACAAGAATAATTTAGAAAACCCCAGTAAAAATAAATTTTAGAAATCGGCGGCGATATATATATTTGTACAAAGTTTTACTGCAGTGTTGCCAATATGTAAGTATTTTTGTATTGAATATCCGTCATTGGTTTTTAAATGTACTGTTTGTCTAATCGACTATCGTATATATTAAACATTAATCTTCAAAATTAAGTTAAAAAATCCCTGCAAGTCAGCAACACTGTTGTACCGTAATCTAAGTGCATCTTACTGCAAGGTGTTAAAATCGCATTTAAATTCAACTATTATTGTTATTTCACTATTTTCTTTTGTATAAAAATCTTATATTGACAATATATTTCTATCTTCATTCCATAAATTGTGCGTATGCAAATATTTTAATTCATATATCTCTTTTGGAAATAATTTCATGCCATTGCCTTTTACTAAGATAATCTTTTACACCACTTGCTTTTGGTACAGATTTCTCGTTCCATTAAATACATTGTTGTGTTTACCTACATTTGAATATATATATATATATATATATATATATATATATATATATATATATATATTTTTTTTTTTTTTTTTTTTTTTTTTTTTCAGGTAGTTATCTCGAATCCTGTTTAAAATGTACATGGCCATACTAAATTAAAGAAACAGGAATCCTATGAAAACAGTTTTCAAACATTGCACAAGATAAAAAGATGTATTACATGAAGAACTGGAAAAAGAGAAAAAAAATATGAGAATCCAAGTGGTAAATGCATACAACATCAATAGTTCATCAAGGGCTTTGATTGAATATTGTATGCAAATAGGTGTAATTTCTGTTACTGTGTGAGTCTTTGAAAAAATGTACAGTGTATCATAGTTGCTAAATTTATCGATTTATTTATTTATTTATTTTATTTATTTATTTATTTTTTTTTTCGAAAGATGAATCTCCACTAATTACACTGCTCTGCACGAAAATTGGCCCCAACACCATTTTTGCAAATTCTTACGTAAAATGACCTCCTGAATCCGAATATGTCGCCCATTTTGCCCTATTACCCACCGTGTTTTAGGGACATCCCCCTATTTTTATCACTTTTCAGTAATTTTATGGCTATAAATTTGATTTGCGTGTGTGTGTGTGTGTGGGGGGGGGTAACAGATATTAACTGCTAAATATCTGTTGAGGGGCTGCGGAGTTGGAAAATTCTAAAACATGAACATTTGCAGCAAGGTGAAAATTTAGGGGGGGGGGGGGTTGCCTCTAAAATTATATATTACATTTTATTAATCAATTATTATTATTAATTATCAAACATTGTATTTGTTTGTTTTTAAGTGTTAAAATAATTCTTTTCCATTTTCGATCTAATTTATGGCCATAAAATTATCGAACAGTGATAAAAATTGGGGAAGTGGATGGCGTCCCGAGAAAACGGTGGGTGATTGGGCAAAACAGAGGTCATATTCGGATTAAGGAAGTCATTTTACATAAGAATCAGCAAGAATGGTATCAGAGCTCGATATTTTTTTTTAGCGCAGTGTTATTAATAGACATTTTCAGTAAGATCTTTCTAGTATTTATTTACAGTTAATTTTATTGGAAAATGCTATTAGAAAATAGTGGTTGCCATTCCTTGAAAGATTTAAAAATTATGAACTATGATATATATATAATGGGTGATCAAATTATTAGTTTTTTTTAAACATTTTATCTGTTTACTAAAAATATATTGGAGGAAATGACCTTTATCTTCAGACATGCAAAGAACATTTATAAACTCATATTTTCAACTGTTAATTTACTCACGTGTGCAGTTAATGGACCAAACACAAATTGAAAAGAATTACTTTGGATTACCCTATGTCATCATAAAAAGCTACAAATGACTTGTAATTTTAACACATTGTTTCCCTTACCATGCACATTATTATTATTATTATTATTATTATTATTATTATTATTATTATTATTATTATTTATTATTTTGTGTATGTGTGGGAATTGCTCAATTATTTGGGCAGTTTAATTTTTTTTTTTTTTTTTTTTTTTTTTTTTTTTTTTCAAAAATTATCATTATTTTTTTTTCCCCCAATTTTTTTGCTGCTAACAAGAATGAATTTCAATGAAATTTTACAAAACTTGCAGAAAAATTGACAAAACACGAAACACTATTCAAAAACATAAATTCCCACGTGCAATATTCGTTGAAAAAATGAGCATTTTTGGTATATATATGTATATATATTACAGCACATGCGCATAAAAGTAGCTTTTTTTTAATCACATAGGTTAAAAGCTAGATATATTGGACAAATTATGTCAAAAGTTCCTTCGAATAGAGTAAAAATTATGCAAATTATCGCCAAAAGATCGAGATAGATTCTAGATATTTTCCAAAGCTGAAATTTCATAAAGGATTTTTCACATGCTACGTAATTTAATTTGGTGATCCAATTATTTCAACCACTTTGCAAAAGTTTTTTTTTTTTTTTTTTTTTTTTTTTGTGCAAAAAAAATGCCCTTATGGCTTTGTAACTCTAACAAATTTTTATTTATTTACCATGATTTGTGAGTTAATAAAGTGTTTTTCACAAAAAGAAGTTTTACAACGTGGTTGGAATAATTGGATCATTAAATATCTAGCATTCAACTTAAGCAATGCGTTAAACCTGGAGATCCGGTGAATATAATATAAATATATATTAAAACTATTGCTGGTTAGTTTTTTTCATACCCTTTTTAAAGCCGTTATCCTTTTTTTTAATTTAATTATTAATTAATTTAGTTATTAATTAATTCATTTTGGTTTGTGCGGGTTTCGGTGGCATTTCTTCATCTTTTTTCCTTCATTCTATTATTTTGTTACCATACATGTACGTATATATATATAATATTGTATTAAATACAAATTTTGCATAGTAAATTTTACTTTAAACATGAGCTGTTTGGTTGTAACTAAATTTTAATAAATTAGGTTACTAATAAACAGGACTAATCAAATAATAGCTTGTATGCTTCTGTTCCGTATGTTTCTGTTTCTTGACCCTTTCATCACTATATTTATATAGTGATTTTCATCTTAACCAATTGTGGAAACATACTATAGAAGAGCACTATACAAATGTAGTTGTGGAAGAGTCAGGGAAAAATAACAGAACCGTAGCAAGTATCAGTAATAGATTAATTGAAATGGTTGAATGCCATTTTCTCTTACCCGGTAAGCACGCAGTGCTGTTATAACGAACATGATTGTCTTTACAAACACAGATATTTCTAGAGTAGTCGCAAAAACTATTAGCAGCCAAGCACTGTTTTGAATCTCTGCATGGGGAATCCAATTCCCAGCTTGTGACATTTAGTTTCTCTGCGTCTGAAAAAAAAAATAATAATAAAATAATAATAAAAATAAACTTATTTGACGACAAATGAGGACAGTTTAGAAAGTCCTAGATAGACTAGGAAACAGTGATGCCAGATATAATGTATTGTTTAACAGGTGATTCTGAGTATTCTCGTCACATACAGTACAAGAAGAAGAAAGCAAAACACTAGTTTTAGCTAATATTCTAAAAAAGTAGAAAAAAAAAAAAACTGCTCAAGTAATTATGCTTGTTTAGCTTTTTATATATTTCTTTCCAATAGACGTTTGTTATAAAGTGCAGTTTAGGTTTTTTTTTTTTTTTTTTTTTTTTTTTTTCGAATGTTTTAATAAAAACGCGATAATTTTATGTTTTTGTTTTTTCTTTTTACTCTAAATATTCATTTGTGCTACTTTGTCTACCTAAGGAATAAAAATATAACCATTAAAAATAAAAACTTTAAAAATTAAATGAAAATATCGTTATAATTTGTTTAAAAGTCTATAGCCACTACACAATAAAGCTATGTAATAATAAATCTATAGTAGTTAAATTTATGAACTGAAAACCAATAATCTAAATAAAGTGTTCATCTTTTGGTGGGGAAGGGAGATAAGTTGTGGGTAAGACATTCAGTTGTTTGTGACAAAGGCAATAAGGATAAAAAAAAGATTATATATCTTTAAAAATGTAAGGTTTAAATAATAAATTCGTAATAAGCATTGAAAAATCAGATTAATGCGAAATATTCGCGTTTTGGTAATTTTTATTCTTTTTTATTTTTATTTTTTTTTTCAAAATGAATGTAGGTTTTTATTGCCATGTTTAATTACAGGCTTATTTAAGTTTTACAAATACAAACAAAAATGCAATTCTAGCCTTTTTCACTTATAGCCTTTAATATAATATAATATTTCTGTATGGCACCAAAAATTTTAATGCTAACCGTACTATATCCTGTAGAAAGTATTTATTTCTGCATATGAATAAATAATAAATATCAATTTCAATATAATTTCTGCAAAATAAAAGTATTAAAATATGATGTACAGAAATACATCTAATAGAAAACGTTATGGTATTCTTTCAGGTGCCTCTGTAGACAAACAAGTGGTGGTATTCACCCCATTTTCAATAGGAAATATCCTATAGTAAACTTGAATAACATATATCAGTTTCAAGAAATTACATGAATATTTACGGAAGTTAGCCTGCGAACAAACGGACAGATGAACCGGAGTCATAAACCCTTTCCAACTTTCTTGGAAAGCGTTAAAAAATGAATTTTTTATTGAAAGATCTTATTTTCAACAGAAAGACACAATCACATTTTGGAAAGTATTAGGACGCAACTGAAAATTTAAATGTCAGGCCGAATTTCAATACGTTTAAAAAGCTTTTTGAGAAGATGAATTATCTGAATATCTATCTATCTATGTATATATTTTCATAGATTAAAACAACATTTTCCTTTGTACTTATTGTAACAAGAGTTATGATAAGAATTTGAATATTTTCTTTCAGATAGGGTAATATATAATTGTTGTATGGTAGTAGACAGGTTTTAAATATATGACTCTTGACTGAGATTTTAAACCTAAATTTATAACATTGTAATTATAATTTTCAAAAAAACAATTTTCCAATAGGCAAAATGCAATGCAACTTTAGAAAGTGTGTTATTAAAATTTCAAAAGGAAAGATTATTTCAATATTCTTATGCACTCGCATGAAACACAATTTTACAAAAACAATTAAATAAACCGACTTCATAAGATTTGTTTATAGATACATTTTTAATTAATTAAAGTGAGTAACTGATATTTCCTTCTATATTCCATAATCATGGAAATATATGGATACATTTTGAATATATTACTTCTGATAGAGCTTCAAAAATTAAGAATTAAACTATTGGAATTCTAGTTTGAAAATGAACCAACAAAACACAATAAGAAATTCCTGTAAATTACAAAACTCTATTGAAATTTTAAATGCCAGTTTCAGTTTTAAAATATTCATAATCCCTTATGAGATCTTTCTATAGATTAAAACAAATTTATTTTTCCCTGCAACAATTACAACATGAGTTATCATAAAAACTTGAATATTTTCTGATCTTTTTTATAATATTGCTATAGATATGCTTTAAACATATTACACTGTTTCTCATAACTTTATAAAGACAGCAGATATTTTACATTAACTAAGTCCCGAAAACTATTATTGAAACAAATATGTAATTTTACTATCGAAATTACGTTGAAATTTAGATTTTTAAAAAAAGAAATGCAGTCAAAAAGATAATTTTTGTAACATCTTTAAAATTATGAAGACAGCTTGATTGTTTATTATCTTTTATAGTTATTCTTTGAGTTAATATTTTGGGGGACCACTTTGTATAGGGAAACAATCACTCAGTCTCTCCGGAATAATTTAAAATTTTTTTTTCAAATAACCAGGTTCGATACCATCCCTTACTGCATAGATATTATTTTTACACTCTTCAAATGAATTAAAGTATCTTAAATTTGTATTCACTATGAGAAATTCAACATTTTATTTGTTTATTTATTTTTAATAACTTGTAGTTCTCATTAATCAGGTAGTTAAAGTAAAATATTGATATGTGTTCCTTTAAAAAATTTTTTTACTACTCTAGAACTAGGATAAAAATCTCCATGTTGTTAATATATATATATATATATATATATATATATATATATAATTATCTTCAAAAAGTAATTAACACTTTCGCGACCGCATGTTTTTGTTTGTCTGATAGCAAGTTCCGCCTGTGAACGTTATTCATTGAAGTTACTTTATTTCGGAGCAAGGTTTTCTGAATCCATATTTATGTTATAAATAAATATACATTATAGGGTAAGTGCACCAGTGATTGATACTTTTAGAGCAATCTCTGATGTTTTTAATGTTCTAGTCATCAGAAAATATTTTTCGAAATCTTAAGTTAGTACATATGGTATGAAAGACATTCAGAACCACATATATGTTAAAATATATGGGCAGTTTTCAAAAGGTGGGCACTGGACACAAATCATAACTTTAAGCTTCAAAAGCAAATAAATTAAATTTTTATTGCGTAGATTTTTTTTCACTGAGCTCTTTATTTTATTCAGAGACAAGAATCGATATAGTTTATTGTAAAAGCTTTATACATATACCTTACAATTGTATTATTTTTGCTAAAAGGGCCAATTTTGGAAATTCTTAATGCTAACTGATCCAATGTACCACCAAAAAAAAAGTTATAACTTGTTTTCAGGTGACTCTAATGGAAAATAACGAATGTATAAAGGAAACCGACGATTGTTTGATAATTTCATCAACAGTTGTCAGCACATGATTAATCCTTTTTTAAGACAGAGGGATTTTTCTAGAAAGATATCATTTGCATTTTTGTTATGTCCAAAAGTAACGATCGAAACAACAGTATTATTTCAACGCAAAATACGCTAAGTAAGTACTTTAGACTCTTTTATCTATCTTTAAAATCATTTTTTAAAAACTTTTCTAAGTATCTACATATGTTTTTGTAAAATTATTTTGCTATAAATGCACTTTTCTTAAGTAAGAAACAGGAATGTCCAAATCGCGTAACGATCGAAACGCCGATTATTTTTTCTTTAAAGTTATTTTTAAAGATGATCTGATGTCTTGAAACGTATAAAAAGATATTTATTATAATGTTTTATCTTCAATAATTAGGTGTTTTGTATAAAAAAAGCATACTTAGTATGTGTAACAATATAATTTTACTTAGAAGCATGCTCTACTTCCATGTGTATGGTCGAAACAAAATGGCGGCCACGGCGATCGTTACGAAATTTCAGACATGATTTTAAAAAATATATAGATACAGAAAAAGTAGTAATACCTCTCTTTATAATCTAATAAATAATTTTTCTCTGTTTTATACATTTTAAATGTATTTTGAATTTTTTTTGTTACCGAAAAAGTTTCTTGAATGATTATTTAACACCAATGTCCAAATGGAGTAACGATCGAAATGCCGATAATTTTCTCAGTAAATTTATTTTTATAGCTAATTCAATGTCCTAAAACATAATATATATATATATAACAGATTAAGGATTTATTCACTTCATTAAGAAATTATTTTTTCCTCAGTCACCAATCTTTTTTTAAAACATTGCTAGATTTTACACAGCATCTTTTTTTATTACATTATTAATTGATATAAATATTTATTGCAACATTTAAAAATTATCATAACTATTTTAATATTTTTCTCATCCTTTCACTTTAGACTATGCCCCCTAAACGTAAGAATTTAGAAGCTTGTATAGAAGCTAATTCAAGGAGCGGAAAATATTTGCAAAAAATGAAAAACTGTGACCCAGATCGATCTTGCTTTTGCCTTCTCTGTAAAAACAATCAAGACTGTGTTACCAGTTTCACAATTGAAAACTGATTATGACATTGGTGACTGGTGTTTTGCAATTTATGATGAAAAGTTATAGGCAGGTATTGCTGAAAACATCAGCGTTGTTAATGGTACACAAATATACTCCATAATTTTTTTACCCCTGGCCCTCGGGGAGTTATAGATTTTAACAGGCTTCGTTACCCATCTAAAAAAAGAAGTGAATTTTTAAAATATGATGATATTTTATTGAAATCACCATCTCCACCTCACAATGTGACAGCAAGAGAAGACTTTTATTTCGATGAAGAGATTATAGAAATGTGTATTAAAAAATGTCTGTGTAACTTGTTTTTTTTCATAAAATAAAGAGGTTAAATTAAGTGCTAAATATTTCTACAAAGTACAAAAGTATGTTTTTTTGCGTAATGTGTAATTCGCATAAAATTAAGATATTACTTCTAGAAAATAGTAAGTATATTAATACCAAAGTTTATATTTGATTAAAACTTTCATTATTATTACTGGATTAAAAAAAAAAAATAATAGTAACTATATTATTAATTATGCTTGATTATAGAACTGATTTAAACTACATTCTTCATCTTAAGAATTTTTTAAATACTAAGCCAACTTAATTATGGAAAGGTCAAAACTATATAACACAGAGGGCAGCAATGTCCAAAATCTGTAACCTATAGATCTACTAATTAAAAGCTTTAATAATTAATTTTACAGAGCAGTTTTTGTCTTTTAATGTTCATGTATTACTTTCTAGGCTAATATACTATACTGTAAAAAAAAAAAAAAAAAATGGCTTTAAATTTGAAAATTTTAGAAATTACTAAAAGTTAACATTTAATGTTCCCAACTTTTGATAATTTCCCATATATATTTGATAACAGTTTTTTTTTATGGATTTTTATTTGAAACCCACTCAATATTCCAGTAATTGACACTGCCAGTTTTTCCTTTTATCAGTAATTGGCCCCCTATGTTCCAGTGTTTGACACTGTTAGTTATTCATTTTACCAGTTATTAGCACCGTATGCTCCAGTGTTTGACATAAAATATTAAAATTCTTATATGTAAAATATATGATTTTCTTATTTTTCTTATTTATTAATTATTTCGGGATAGATGTCAATTACTGGAGCATGTCAATCACTGGAGCTCCTACCCTAATCATATTTTTTTCTAATCGAAGTAAGTGAATCCATATTATTTTAATTATACAAATATGAATATTGGGAATATTCTTAAGAAATGTAGTAACATATACAAATTACAAAAGAAACGCCCACTGGCGTAGTTACAGATTTTCAAATGACGTGAAACTACGTCAACGGTCGCGAAAGTGTTCATATGCTAAGACTTGCAAGTTTAAGATTTGTAAATCTTGATGTTTCTAATAGTATGCTCAGCTTTTAATTTCATCTTGCCATTAGCTGAAACTACTTCCCGGTACAGAGCGGACTTACTCTATGAGAAAATTTGTTTCCACAATTATTCATTACCTAATGTATTTCTTTAAATTCTGTTTTTACATTAAGAATATTTACATCCGTTAAATTGTTACTAGTTTTTTAAAAATTATTTATTTATTTATTTATTTTTAATTTTTAATATTTAATTTTTCAGTTTTTTTTTTTTTTTTTTTTTTTTTTTGTTAAGTTATCAGCTTTTTAAAGTGGAAATTTAGACATCAGATTTTGTGAACAATCTATCTGCATTGCATAAATATATATATTTGATTTGTAATTTTACTTAATTTTTAAAAATATTTTTTGTCAATAAAATCGTCATTTAAGTTATAAAACAACTTTTCTTATTTTGAAATAATAAAAAGAAATAAATAAAATAAAATAAAATAAAATAAAAACTACACAATTTTTATAAAGAAAAAATACCTTAAAATTTTGTAACAGAATACAAAATGAAATTTTTAAAATCTGGCAACGCTGCAGCTGTGGCTGTTGACCTATGACTCGTTGAAGCAAACTCGATGTCACCTCATTTAATTTTAAAGTCAGTTACCTAAAAGTCACTTATTATATTATAATTCAACTATTGCTAACTCCTATGTAAATCTGACATCTTCCACATTTAAGTATCGATTTAAAATGCTATCGATTTCGTTGTGTCTGTCCCCAAAAACATAAATATTTGTGAAACAGCACGGGTTATACTCCCTAAATTTACACAGACACACATAATGTATAACTACAGACACGCACGCATAACATTTATATAATTTGATCATAATAAGGCTATAAAAGGATAAAGTAAGCAAGTATGCATGTATGCAAGTATAAAAATAAAGTATATGTTTTTGCAGTTGAAGTTCGAGAATAAGGAAAAGGTAGCGTACGTCACGTGCTGTAAAGTTAAATGGAAGGGGCAGAATTAGCGGCAAAACATTGATTTAAGTATGTAAAACATGTTAAAAGAGCTTTTTATTGTTGCTAAATTTTCGTTTGTTATAATTTTCATTTAGGATTATCTTATATTACTTTCTCACTGTATATTTCTTTTTCAGCGCATTAATTGAATCCTTATCTCCCCTCTCCTCTCTCCCTCAACCCTAAACAGGAAAAAAAAAATCTCTGACAATTTTTGAGAATTTGAAACCTACAAATATATTTTTCTCCTTTGTGAAATACAGAAAACATATAAGTTTACAAAGGATAATTATCGATAATAATTGACAGTTTATTAATGTGCTACAAATAAATATTTACTTATTTATCTTATTTAATATACCATTAATAATATAGTTCATGACCAATAATCAATAATTTAAATTATTCAATTAACAGTTTTAAATTACATACAAAAACTGTAAATAAAAATAAATAAAAAGTTCAAATTCATTTATTAATTATGATTATTCGTAATCAAAAGTTATTTATTGTATTTATTAATGACACATTTTTCATAAATGCAGTTTATAATATAGATTTAAAATATTTATTCAGAAATTTTAATTCAATTAATAAATAACTGATGTACAAATAAAGTACTTATATTTGATTTTATTATCTAAGGGACTTCAGCTTGTAAGGCTCGCCTTGATTCGAAACCGTGTGCATTTTGCCCTATTGAAAAATGTTTACCACGAAAAACATATTTTTCAGTTTTTTGAGCGTCTTTTACTTTTACAATAACAGTATAATTATTCATTCTTATTTATTGAACTATCTTAATATTCATTTATTTTACATATTATTGTTTATTTATTTATTTATTGTTTAAAGTATTAAGAATTTTTTGTGTTTATTATCAAATGAGTGTTCTGGCTTTTTATCTTGGAAGATTGGTTTGATATTCGAATCGGCCAAAGACCGTCGTGTACACTAATGGTGGCTGGTGCACATAAAATCCGTCTGGCCCGCAATGTCCTCCATGTTCCCATCCAAATTATATCTGTGAGGGTTACCGAAAAAGGGAAGCCATCCCCTCCATGGAGGATCAAAATTGTGATGGCATGTCTCCGGAGCATCCTTAAGGGTGCGTTTCAGACCGTCACCAATTACCCTTAGCGCAGCACGAGTGCGACATTAAAACCAACAACAACTCTGGCTTTTTGTCACATTTAAAAATTTCACTATTAATAAATATCTCTATCTGGACTTTGTTTACATATACTCAACACTGGAATTACTGATTTCTTGCAATCTTCCATATTTGCCTCATATTACACATATACGTACATACATACATATACATATATATATATAATATGAGGATCACGCAACGCCCCTTAAGAATAAAATTTTCCTGATTCTGATTGCATTAAATATTCAAATAGAAATATGTTTTGCTTTTTATTTTATAAACTTGTTTTTTATTATAGCATTTTTAAACATACATAAGAATTGTTTGTTATTTATTTAGTTTTCTTTTTCAAAAAGATACAGTATTATATGATTACAAGCTACCATTATGAATATACCAGTACATGGGTTAGAATAATTTAACTAACTTACGGTAGATTACCAACTCGTTATTCTTTTCGATTTTATAACGATAACTGTAAGACATATGACCAGTAATTAATGGGCAAGTCAGTACCTAAAATAAAAGAAAATAAACAGATTGATATAATCATTTCGGAAAAATATAATTAAGACAACAATTGAAAAATGTTTCATAATATTTTTGCTCTAAAGTAGCAAAGTTTAAAAAAAATACTAAAAAAAAAAAGAAGAAAAGAAACTTATAAATGACAACACAAACAAAAGAGTATTTTTAGAAAATGATAAAAAAAAAAAAAATAAATAAATAAATAAGAAAGAAAAAGACTGAATATAGGATTTCCATAGTATTATCTACTTTTCTCTAAAATAAATTGCATTTAAAAAAATGTATTGAGAAACATTTAGCATTTATAAGCAGTAAATGTTCAGAAAGTAAAAATAAAAGTGCAATAAAAACAAAATTTGGTGTATGAACATAACTTTTAAATTTCTAAGCTGTCAAAATTTTATAAAATCTGGTAAATTACGTAAGTTTTTGCACATTTTTTCTTATAACAGAAATAAATTTCTGTGAAATAAAATAATTTATTTATATTTTCATATTCAAAGAATTAAAAAAAATGCTTGATAAAAAGTATCATTAATAACTTTTTTTTTTTTTTTTTTTGAAAAGCTAAAGAAGTTATTTATTCTCTTTAATTAATTAGTAATCTATATTCCGCGATCAAACTGTGCAATAGGATCAACTTTTTTTTTTTTTTAAGTGCGAAGACTATAGTTTGATTCTATGAAATTTAGAGTATGCGTTAGAAAAGGAACATATTTTATGAAGAAAACTCATATTTATTTTATGTCCAAAACAATTTTCTGCAGAACTTATCTATTTTGAATGAAATGCATCAAAGCAAACATTTGAGAAACATACATTTCATATACAGAATCTACTTTTCATATAAAGATTTAAAGTTTGATATGTTTCATACTTTCATAAAGTTTCGTTTTGTACTTTCAAAGGTTTAAACCCTTTTAAATAATATCAAATAACAATGAATTTTCGAAATTAATTATGTTGTTAATTATTATTATAAAATAGAACCTTTTGTGAAATGGCTTATAAACATTGATATTATTTAGTGTACACATTTTTCCTATATGGATATATTTACTTTTCTATTTTCAGATAATGAAAATGGTTAGTGTTCATACTGATTAAACCAGTTTTTCCGCTATATTTTTAATGCGACATCATTCTACTTCCTCTTAGCCATATAGTAAAAAAGGTACCTTGTTTGGGTCTAATTTTCAAAACTGAGTTAAGTAATTTAAAGCTTCCTGAATCCAAAAATAAGATATGTATCGATCGGTCTGTGTGTCTGTCACCAGGGTAACCGAATAAAAAAGCATTAGCAAAAAATTCAAACTCGGTATTCAAATTTGCATCATATGGAGAAGCTACTTGAAGCCTTTTGTCGAAATGAAACTCCGATGTGAAATACATCCGAGTTTTTTTTCCGATGTTTCCGAGTTTCCGATGTCAATACGTTACGTCTATGGGCAAAATTTCTGGTTTAACATAAGTGGATTGCATTAAGCAAAATGAAATAAAGATATATATTTTAGATCCATAAGAGCATGTTTAGTATAGAATATGGTAAGAGAATAATTCACTATTCGCTTACAATTGTAATTCCCCTTTCCTCCTATCTCGTACCGTTTTATAGATAGGAACGCTAACACCGTCGTTTTCCAGCACATGGCGACGAAAGCGGTCGCATTTCGCAGTGAATAGTGACTTTACTATACCTAGACATTATTTTTATAACTATTATTTTAACCAGCGTAATGGCTCAATGAATTAAGTTATTATATGTAATGTATGCCGTTTTCATCCAGTTTATTTTGAATGAACTACTACGCTCATTCATTACAGTTATCACATTTAATGCTCGTCGGTTTTTATCCAGTTAACTTGATTACATTAAATGTATTCTGAAATAAGTTTGATAAAAATAAAATAAATGAAATCTATGAACTATTAAAAGGATATTTCGGTTTTCTTTGGTCTTTATTTTAAAACTTCGACAGTGACATACATGGTGATGAATTTGTTTGCTCTTTCATAATTAATTACGGATTAAACAGGGTAAAAATGTTTCTCGGCGATACAGAATAAAAGTGTAAACAAGTTTTAAGTGATTTTTCTTTCGCATTAATTTCATTATCATTTATAGGTTTTAAGGAAAAATTCATTTTTTATACTAATTATGCAATAAAATTTAGGCATCTGACGGTAAATTTTAAGTTAGTTAAATAAGCATTTTTTTCTCATACTTTTCCCTTATAAAAACTAAATAACTGTATTTTACTTTTTATTTCGTCTTTAAGTGATTATGAGGAACACGCGAACTTTCACCTTTTAAAACGTGTTGTAACCCGGACTCTCTAAACAACTTACTCTTACCATTTGGCCTTTACCTTTAAGGTGAGGTTTGTAGTAAAAGTTCCACTACATGAATTCATTCAAGTGATTTTACATGTTATATTGCAAGACATTTCATTGTAACTTTTACTGTGTTCGTAACATGCAGAAAATTTAATTTAGTTTTAAATAAAAACTTATTTAATCCTTTTCTACATTTTGGTAGAATAATTAGACAATTCTTTTAGACATAAATTTTGTGCAGCTAAAAAGAATTCAAAAATTTCTTTAGTGCTAAATTAAATGTATAATGTACGAGTGTAAAAGTAATATTATAAGGGGTTATTACTATTTGTAATTTTTTATTCAATTAAAAAGAAGAAAAGAAAAAACCTATTTATCGTAAATTAATAAGGTGTAGAAGTTATTCATTGCATGAAAGATCAGTTTTAAACACTTTTATTGATTATTTTTGTTTTAATTTGGATTATTTATTGGCTAGCTGTATTTATCTAACTTAATTATTTGTTTTTACTATTATTATTATTATTTTTTTTTTTTTTCACAACTTTTAAATTAATACTTTTTTTTTAATAACTGCATCAAATTTTGAATTTTGCACAAAATTGGTTTTTAAATTATACTTCATATTTAAAAAATGGAAGCTAATAAAATAAAATAAAATAAAGGAAACGTGTTTTATGTTTATTGGAGAAACTTTATACTAAACAATATTGTCAGAATTCATCTATGCAGATTATTTGATTATTTTCTCAAGAATTCGATCCCTATCAAAACTTGAGAAGAATATTTTCTTTTACATACCACACTTAATTTTACATACCACACTTAATTTTACAAGTAAAATTTGATCTAAATGTAAAAAATAAAAATTAGCAGAAAGCATTTTATTTTGTCCGGGAGCAGTCTATTTATTTTACATTTATTTTACAAAAAGTGTTAAGTTTTTAGGAACTATATTTTCATCTCAAAGAATGCGAAATATCTGTTAAAATGCTTAAATTTTGGTTTAGGTGTGGGTTGTTGCTCTATAGTCATTTTTGTACATTAAGTCTCATTAGATCGGAACCTAAAGCTTGAAGTGAATTCCGAATTATTTCAAACATTAATACCGGTAAAAAAGTTCAAATCCAGCATCTAACAACTTAAGGCCACAACACAAACCATTTCGCCAGTAGATGCTTAAATGTTGACATTTACATGCTTGCCAACCATCTCATTATGAAGCGTAGTACTTTTAGTCACCGCCTTTTTTTGTACACCAGTAATTTTTTAGAGTAATTTCATTCTTATTTAATCGTAACACTATTTGGAGAGAATTGCTCTAAATATAAAGTGGTGTGGGAAAAGGGGCGTATTTTCAAGGGGCGTTAGCAAGTCTACGCTTATTAATGAGATGGTTGGCAGTCCTGCATTTATGATTTGAAATAATAATAATAATAATAATAATAATAATAATAATAATAAAATAGTAACTTTAATAGTTCTTCCCCCATAAAATATTCCCTTTTTGAACTTTGGAACCAAAATGCTAGAGCAAACATTACGCTTGTCCTCCATTTTTATATTTAAACCTATCTGAAACAGTCGGCAGCAAAATTATCCGAGCGCTAGCAAAAATTCTTATTTTTAAAAAAGTACACTTAATACTGTTTTGTTAAATAAATCCTTGTCGAATCCTGTACTTAGTCGTATCAGAAATTTCCTGGGACCGTGGCGGCCTAGTTGGTAAAACGTCGGGCTCAGATTCGACAGGGCTTCATACTAGAGTCATCCAAATACCATTGAGTACGTTAATGGTGAAAAAAACACGTTCTCCATATTCCATGAAATATTACCTCCGGTGGTTATCGAAGCGGGGGAACAATCTCCTCCGCGGAGAATCAAAATTGTGATGGTGTGTCGTCGGACACGCCTAGGGGAAATTTAGGACCGTTACCAATGGCCACATAGCATTTGACCTTGATCTATTGTAGTGTTTTTTTTTTCCCTTAATATAAAAATAAATTTAGAAGAATTGGTAACTATTCCATTAAATGTAAGCTAATGTTTTACCAAGAGTTGAATGATCCCCTCCATGGAGGATCAAAATTTTGATGGCATGTCTCCGAACCACCCTTGGCGTGAGTCCCAGATTGTCACCAATTACTCATAGTGCAGCACCAGTGCGACGTAAAACCAAACCAACAAACAACCAAGAGCGAATACTTCATGAATACGTATACTGGATTTTTGTTATATACAGTTTTTTCGTTATATATTATTTTAGATGTAAAACTTGCATGGGTATTGATTATGCATTCCTTTTGTTGGGAAATAAATTACACACATTGAGACCAACTACTAAAAAAACCTGATTTTCGAATTCAGGAAATCTCAAACCTGTAAAACGTCAAAAATCCAATTTAGAAAATTCAACCTCAAAACAATACTTTCTTTTCTATATGGAGTAAATATCAATGCGCAGAGAAAATAAAAACGGGTGTTACTCTTCGGAAATTTCAAAATTTTGTCATATATATCAGTGTGTGTGTGTGTGTGTGTGTGTGTGTGTGTGCGCGCGCGCACGCTTGTGTTGATCTGTTTCATCTAAATAAAATTATTTTTTAATGAGAAAAGTATTTGCGAAAATCAATAAATGAAAAAAAAAAAAAAAATGCATACGATAGATAAAAAGTTATGGGTAGCCACGAAACTATGTGAAAAAAATTTCTGGATTTTATTAAGTGATAAATTTATTTATTGCCACTGAAATGTTATCAGAGATATGCAGTGATTTATATATTAAAACACGCTATCTATAGGAAACATTTCAAATAAAATAATGTCAGCTGATTTTGAAAATAATTTTGAACTTACCGAAATTATTAGGAAAGCGCAAACCGTTGGAAAACATTGTCTCATTTTCTCCAGGGTGTTCCTGTAAAAGTAAATAAATACATATATATTTACATATATTTAAAAATAATGTCAGAAAAGTTAACGTTTAAAATATTAATTTGAATACTTAATTATCCTTAATACTCCTTAACAGTTAAAAGTTAAAAGAATTACATAAAAGTTAAATTATTTACAAAAAAAAATAATTATGAGCTTAAAAATTAAACACAAAATAAAAATGTTTAAAAAATTAGGAACATTAAAAATTTTATGAAACAAATATTATTTGCTTATAAATTTATGGATTAGATTTTGCTGATATGGTGAGATGTGGTGCAGATATCAAATTATCAGCAGAAAATTTACAGTAGTTAACAACGAATCTCGAAAAAATTGGAACAACTAGACGCATAGTCAAATGAATTTGTTTGATAAATAATTTTTAAAATTAGGTTTTTGTTTCATTCTTTATTTTATTGAAACTTATGGAAGTGTTATTCTAACTTAGTGAGTGGAAGTTATGTGTACTTAAAAGTTATGTAACTTAAAATTATGTGTCTTAAAAGTTACGTATATTAGCTTTTCCGAAAAACAAAAAGGACAATTAAACAACAGTATTAAATAAATTATTATAAAATATTAAATTATCATTTAATTATCGTTAGTGAATTAGTATTATAACATAATCGTACAAAAATATTAATTTAACACAATGATATTAAAAAGCTATGTTCATATAGTTGTTAGCTTCTTTTAATGTGTAGTTTGTTAAGTTATTAGAAACTAAAATCTTATTGAAATTTCTTAAATGATCATATATATGTATTGGAAACATATTATAGCCTATAACTCAAAACAAACAAAAATGCGTTATTTATTTTCACGCTGCATTTTTCATGTAAAAAAGAAGAAAGAAAAAATCTTTAAATTCTGATAGAATGTTTAGTGTAATCTGAAACAGATAGTCTTACAATTTTGTTGAAAACTAGTGATGTCAGCTTCCAATAATGTTCAATCTGTAACGTAATTAGAAAGTGAAATCTTATTGAACGATCGAAAATTATCATAAATATTTATTTTCAAAATATTTTAGCTTATAACTTAAGCAAAAGAAAAAAGTGTTACTAATTTTTTTCTACCCTGCATTTTGCATTAAAAAGAAGAAAGAAGCAAAGAAAAATCATCTAATTGTGATTGGATGCGTTTAAATACAGTGATACGGAACACATATTCATACCATTTTGTTAAACATTAAAACAAAACTTTCTAACATTACCAAAAAAAAAACAAATCACGCCTAATTAATTCATTTTTAGTACGACAGGAGTACTTCTTTCAATCTGGCATTTATCGTCGTTACCAATTTATAGTGCTCCACTTCGAAAATGTCTGCCAATATTCAATGTTACCATTTAATTTCCTACTCTATCTTAAAATATTTTGTGAAATCCATAAAAACTTATATATATATATATGTGTGTATTTTTTTTTCAGTTCCCGTCGGTGAGGATCAAACTCACAACCTTCGTAGTTGAGTACTCTGACAACAGAGCCAACGGGTCTCGGCTGAATATTTCTTGATTATTTAGACTAGTGATTTCAGATTTTCTTTTCTTTTCTTTTTTCTTTTTCTTTTTCTTTTTCTTTTTTTTTTTTTTTTTTGAAAGGGTGTTAAAATACAAATATAAGTAGTCCTGTCGTACTAAATTAAATTCTGGCATAGACAGAATTTCATCCATAGTTTTAATGCTCGCGAAGCGAGCATACATCGAGATTCTCACCACTGCAGTACAGTTTTTTTTTTTCTTTTTTTTTTTCCTACAATTCTAGTTTTTGTTTTGTTTGACCATATAATTCCCCTAACGATAAAGGAGATTATAAATGATATTAAAGTAATAAACATTAAAGTAATTCATTAAGAAATAAAAGCGTTTTTGTGTCGGATAAAGTGATTTGATTCTCATGATACACGTCGAACTCCTTCTTACAATGTAAATATCAATCTTTTAATCCTATCATTGTATGAATGTAAGAATTAAAGACTCAAAGTTGTTAAGTTACATAGTACATAAAAGTAAGTGAATAAACCCTCAGGAAAAATCCAATTTGCATATGAAAACGAAGCACCTAAAAGCAATGCAAACTATTTACGATCACAAAGGTCATACAGGCACTTCCGTCATATGTCGTCTGGGTTAATGTTGGACGTATGTCTATATATATTTAAACACAGATTGATTCAAACTGTTTCTTTTTAGGAACAGAACATTTAGATAGCTTTATCATGTTTAAATGTTTAAATATCCGGCCACATTTCCTCACATTTTTACTATCTAAACTTTATCGGAAACGTATGCCTTTTACCTTTACTCAACATAGTAACTAATATAAACAAGATTTACATGTTATACCGACATTTATAAACAGTGAATGCGTTATTGTGTTAATGAAATCACTGATAACATTTATTGCTATATAATATGTCCTATTTATAACATAAATATGAAAGGAGAAATAAGTTTTCATAGATTAATGGAGCATTTCTAGTAAATGTAAGGTGGATCATATCGTTAAGACGTCGAATGTTATGCAATAAAATTAAAATATTTAAAGTAATATCATTGCACAAATTAAAAATATGTATCTAATACCATTTTTAAAAACCTATTTTAAAAGGAGTTTGTAGAGGCTTTAATCAGATTTTGTTACATCACCTGAATGTTACGAAAATTACTTTTTAAAATAAATTTCTGTTAGTTTATATAACCATGTAACCTTTTAAATTTCTACAGTGAGAAAATAAAGACGAAAGGTTAAAATATAATGTAGACAAAACTTGAAAATTTAAAATTTTGAAAAATGGTCTGGTCTCACTTTATCCTATTAAAAAAGACCTTAGGAACACAAGAAAGAAAAAAAATATAAATACAGTCGGCTGCAAAATTATTCGAGCACTAGCAATAATCCTTGCCAAAAAAAAAGTACACTTAATAGAGCTTTGTTAAATAAATCCTTGTCGAATCATGTTCTTAATCAGTCTAAGAACATGGTTCGACAAGGATTTACTTAGCAAAACAGTCTTAAGTGTACTTTTTAAACATAGGAATTATTGGCTAGTGCTCGAATACTTTTGCAGCCGACTGTATTTGCAATATGGTTAACATTAAAAAGATATAATTGCATTTCTTAATATTTGAATATACAGTATTTGAAAATCTATGAAAATATTTCGTTTTTTAGAACAGTATATGATCAAGAATATCACAAAAATAACTTTTTTATGCTGATCGTGCGGCTGCATAATATAATAGAAATTAAATATTAAAGAAAGAAAATTTTGTGATTTATGAAAACCTGTTGGTCAAATGGTAGAAAGTCTTCTATAACATCTGTGCAACGAATCTTTGCCGTTCAAGTTTCAAATAAGATAAATATAAATAAATGTTTAAAAAGAGCTTTTCAGTTTCTTATTATGAGCATTATTCAAATAAATTTATTTTAATTAAATTTGTAGAAGATTATTTGACATAAAATAAAATTAATTGACAGAAAAAAAATATAAAAATAATAATTTACAGAAATTGAATAGAAAATGATTTACATAAAAATTATATGAAAAAAAAAAAAAAAAAAGACTACTATCGCTAATGATTGTAAAAGTGCTCTGTTTTATTTAGAAATTCTGAATGTGTCAATAACCTTGTATAGCTTTAATTAAAATAAAATACATGTGTAATTATTACACATGTATAATTATGTGTATTATACATGTGTAATTATTGGGCTGTATACATGTGCATGTATACAGCCATAGCCAAATACATGCACACAAACATGAAAACGAGAAATAAAGTATATACTAAAAATTAAACCAACATTACATTTATAATGATTCGTTATTTGTAAATGATATTTATAATAATTTCTAATTCGAAAGATCTATCGTTAAAAAAATTCTCATTAAACAAACCATTCAAAGATATTTATCGAAATATAACTCACAGTTCTTTTGACATATTTAGATATTTAAAAGAATATTTTTTTTTTCGTGAAATAGTTTTAAATATTAGTAAATGATTGTACACCAATACTTGCAATGAATTTCTTTAAATATGATTATCTATTAAGGATATTATTATCTATTAAGTGATCCTATATTTTAATAAGGTTATACTACGTGTTAAAAAGGAGTCTGTTTCAGTTGAACACACGTTCTTTAATTCGAGTTAAAATGACACAAAAAATTGCATAATGTTTAAAGCTTGTTTCAGCTTTTGAAAAACTAAAAAATTAATAATTTCGATTAACTAGAATAAAAAGCGTGGTAATTTATTAATGTAGTACAGATTTGTCAGTGTTATTGCACGAATTCTAACATAGCTTAGAATACACATAGTAACACATAACTTCTATTAAAATGTTCCCAAAATTGTATTCAATAAAATTAATTAATATATTTAACATAATTAAGTACTTTAATTATTTTTTAATTATTAATTAATTGAAAGTTTAATAAATTTTCGTATTTTAAAAATTTGCTTACTCTTTTTGCATACTTTTGAATATATTACATAATTTTGGCAATAAATGCACTATTCAATTACGGAACATTTGTTAGGACAGATTGATAGACCTTTGGTAGGACAGATTTCCTTTGGTTGAGAAGTAAGAAGAAAAAAAAAACATGATCATGTATATATATATATTATATATATATATATATATAGTCGAACTTCGTTAACGTGAACACGCTTATCGTGAACTATTTTTCAAATGAACAATTTCCACAATCACCGTCAAAATGAAGATTAATTTAATTATATGAAGGTTAGTTACTGGTAGCATGAACTACTGATAACATGAACTGTGAGAACTCATTATCCCCATTGATATTCACGTTAACAATGTTCGACTGCATAATTAAATGTAGTAATTTAGACAGTTTTTTATTTAAATCACACAATCAACTGTGGAAGAAAATCATATTTATTGAAATTTTATTATTCCGACTGAGTGAAATAAAATTTCAATAAATTTAGACAGTTTTTACGTTTAATGTGTTCATCTAAACTCCAATATCTCTATTCAAATATGCAGTAAATGCGGTAAATATGCAGTAAATATGCAGTAAATGCCGCGTTGCAGATGTGCAATCATTAAATTTTTGGGAAAAATACCGTAAATATATGAAAATTTTTTTTAAATATATTTTTATGAGTTTTAAATTCATAAATAATTACTTAAAAAATATTGGTATTTTTTTGAAAAATGTGCACACTTAAAGGTTAAAAAAGCTCTCTTTATAATTCCCATATTTTAGGGAAATCATAATTAATTTTCTCTTTAGGGGAAAAGAAATCTACGCTTAGCTTTATGAAATGTTGCAGAACACTTTCATTCTGAACCAGAGTTAGAATTTTCTTCTTACCTTCTTTGACCCACTTCTATCTATTAGATACCGGTAGTCGAATGTCAAGTTTAAATACTTCTTAGAGATCTTTGTTCGATGACATGAAGTTGACCTCTAATTGCGAAATCACGTGTTATTTAAACGAAAATTCGAAGGGAATATTATCTAATTCGACTAACAAATTTATTTTTCACGCTTTCACAGGGAAAAGTTCAATGACGGGATACCGTATTTTAAAAATGTCTCTTTAAATTTAAAATATTTATAAGGTGAAATTACATTTTGAAAAATTTACTTTCGAAAAATTTTAAATTATTATTTTTTTTTAATATCTAAAAATTGGTAAAATTATTTTTTCAAATTTTGCTTGCATTAGAAAATTTTGTTCGACGAGATAAGATTAAAATGTTATTTCTTATCATTATTTTTTTTTAATTTACTTGTATTAGAAAACTTCGTTCGATGGCATTAGATTGACCTCTAATTGCGAAATCACATGTTACACATTGGAGAATTCGAAGAAAATATTACTTACTTATATTCTCAGAATTTAAATTTCAATGATGATATATCTTGTTTTTTTTTTTTTTTTAAAGAAAAAAAAATGCGCCTTTAAATTTTGATATTCATAAGATGATATTAATTTTTTTAAATTTACATTTGTAAAATTTTCAGTTGTTTTAACACCTAAAAACTTACTAAAAATAAATTTTGATATTTCATCAACTCTGTATATTACGTCTGTTTTCTGATGATAAAAAGCTGAATTTTGATAATTATAGCACATAAGGAGTAATTAATACTTATAAAAGGTTAATATGAGTTCCTGCGATCGGAGTTGGAAGGCATGTTTCGCTCCTGAATCTCTTTAAGACCATAAAATTACATGATTACAAAGTCATTTGTCCTGCAATGCTTGCAATACAAACCACGACTAGCAGTTAAAGAAGACAATAAAGAAAAAAAAAATAGCCTAGATTATTAACTTATTGAACTATAATATTAATATTTATATCTCCATATTGGATATATATAGCACGTGGGATATAAATTAATTTTGAAGTACAGATAAAAATTATTTACTTTACAAACAATTTTTAATTGTTTTCTACAGCAACCCAATATTTTAATATTGCATGGAAGAACAAAAGGAAAAACAACATATAAGCCACACGACACCGATTGCATCATAGTTGTAGAAGCTATTTGAGATGAAATGTTTTTTCTTGCACGTTCACTAACATTTCCTAGACAACACTCACTAAGCTATGATTATCGATAAGACTTATATAAGTTGTAAGTACAAAGCAAATTGAATTCATCATTTTTTTCTTAATGTTAGGAAGTTTTGTAAATAGATGTTTAACAGAAATTTATTTTAAGAAATAAACATGAGAGAGAGAGAGAGAGAGAGAGAGAGAGAGAGAGAGAGAGAGAGAGAGAGAGAGAGAGAGAGAGAGAGAGAGAGAGAGAGAGAGAGAGAGAGAGAGAGAGAGAGAGAGAGAGAGAGAGAGAGAGAAACTGATGTTATACCCTATTTATTTACCCTATTTATTTTAAAAGAATTATTTTTGTTGTTTATTTATTTATTTATACACGCACACACACACACATATATATATATATATATATATTCTTTTTACAATGTCATTGCAATGCCATATAGCTTGGACTTAAGAGATATGGATAAAACTAAAAAATGTATTTTATTTTCCTTTTGTTGCAAGGATAGGAATAACGAATATACAGTGCAATTTTTTAAGGATTTTCAATGATTATTAAAAACACATTTCTTTTTCGGAAAGTCTAATAGCTCTTTCTTTCATCGTCCTAAAAATTTCAATTAAAAAGTTCACAGACACACAAAAAAGAAGACAATTTTTCTCAAAAGAATTAACCTCCTTGATGCTTTATGTAAAATAAAAATTGATTCATATGTCTTTTTCCTCCCACCCTTCATTTACGTGTATAGATTAAGAACAGAAAAGACATCTTGACTAGAGAAACCGTAAAAACTTAACATGACCCTGTGTAACAGCACATAACTAAGTAATGAAAAAAGTGAAGCTTTAAATGGAGAAGAAGGAGGTTTAGCATTAGTTGGAAATAAATATGTTTTAAGATTAATAATTTCTTTTTTGTCAAAAACCACTTCACTTGCAAGAATGCATTTACATAATAAATACAGAATTGTTTAATAACAATAAAAATATATTGACGTTTCAAAGTTACATATGTAAATGTATTATACATACAAGTAAGTGTATAAGAGCTAACAAGTTTATTTTATTTTTAATAATTATTACAAAAAAGTATTATTTATTTATTTATTTATTTTATTTTATTTTTATATTTTAAAAAATGAGAAATTTTTAAGTAAGTTTTAAAAATAGTTTGTAATAAATTCCGATATTTAAATGGCAAGATTCTCTTTATTAAACACACAATGCAGTAAATCTTGTTTATAAATAAGTTTTCAATGAATGATTTTTTTTTTTTTTTTTTTTTTTATAATTTGATTTTCTCGTTTTTTCTTTCTTTTTTTTTTTTTTTTTTTTTTTTACTGATGTAGTGTCGATATGAGAATCTTGAAAATTGTAACATTGAAGCATAATTACGCAAGCACGTCTCTAAATACACACATACGCACAAATAAATAGATAAAAAGAAGTAATGAAAAAAAATCTTATGCTATAAAAATTTGTAGTAAACAGATATTTGGTCTTCTGTTTATAGCATAGAGCATTATCGAGTGCATGGTTCTAATTTACAGTTTACTGACCACACTTATAACGTCCGACCTCTTAATATTGTCAAAATCAAATAATTGTGCTTCTTCATAGTCTTTCGTCAATATTTCATACAATTATATTACGTGGCCAGTAATTTACTAGTCTATGTGTGATACACACGGCAATGTTTTTCATCGGATTTCACTTGGGAAAGCGTAATGAACCGTGGTGCGCTCGTATTAGACTTTAAAAACCTTCCCAGTTTTCTCAACTCGATTTCTTCCTAATGTCCCATTTGTGTACGATCTCATTGAAAAAATAGATGAAACTAATGGTATATCTGTTATTTTACTTCCGCACACCATATATTCGTCGGGCCAATGGCTCTTCGATGCGGTTTATTCGCGTCATGTTAAATTAGAGATAAAGTAAATCAGTTGCAAATCGTTTAAAAAGATAATCTTAATAAAATCTCGAACATATTGTCTTTCACTTTAAAGAACAGCATAAATAATCTTCGGTAAAATTTGGCGTCAATAAAATAATAATAATAATAACAAAATAAAGAAATAAAGATAAAATAAAAATAAGTAAATAAAAATAAGTAAATAAAAATAAGTAAATAAGTAAAAATTAAATAAATAAAAACTTTTTTTTTTTTAAATCTTACAAAAATATTTTCACAACAAAAGGCAACCCACCAGTCTTATTTATTATTTTCTATTGTAAAAAATGCTTAACTTAATGGGGGGGGGGACCTTTTTTTTTTCCCTTTATGCTTAGTTGTTTATTTATTTGTATTACCTATTTATTATTTAAAATTTGCTTATTTATTTCATTAAGTTTTACTTTCCCTAAATATTTACATACAAATATAAAATTTTATTTTATTTTGTTTAAATGTTTAACAGGAAAAATCTACATAGAATTGTTTTTTTTTTTTTTTTTTTTTTTATTTTTTTTTTACAAAATATTAATGAATATATTTGGGGTTTTCGCAGCATTAATGCTACATAGAAACAAATATAGTAACAAATTATCCGGACGCAAAAATTATCAGATAATATTTCTCCGATCTTAAGTATATTGTTACAGAACTAGAATATTTAATAATAAAAATTTAATTAAAAGAAAATGCATTCAGTTTATAACAAAAAAATTTGGAAAACATTTCTGCATTCAGAAGTAGTACAAGTGTTTGTATCATTAGAGAACTATGAAATGAAAAGCATTACAAAATATTACGTTGTAGTATTAGAAAATTATGAAAATTACTTTGTAACGAAAGACATTAAAACCTTGCAAAAACTTTGAAACAAATATTACAATTGTATGGACATTACAAAAATAAATAATTAAAAAATCTAATTTCTTATTTATGATATCACTTGCCGATTAATTCATATATTAGGTGTGTTAATAAGATATTCATACAATTTTCCTCAAACCATAAATATACATTACGTAAAAGCTATGGCCTTAATTACATCCACATATAATAAAAGATTTATTATTCCCAATCCGAAGGAATTCAAAATGTAGTACCAAAATGAGATATCAAGAATTCAGAGAACGGGAAGAATCCTTATGATATTTTAAAGAAAAAAATGTCCTACATACAGGTTTGAAAATGACAGATCAACATGAAAACACACCGGCTTAGCAAAAGATGAAAGGTAAATGCATGTATAATTTTCAAAATTATCTACTTTTAATTGTAAGACCGTTTTCTGACTTTTAAAGTTTTTTTTTTTTTTTTCAGATTGCAGCAAGTTTACTTACAATTATGATGAAGAATTTGTGGGGAAAAAAAATGTATTTTGTTGAAAGTTGAAAGTATACATAAACATATGTTATGCGTAAAATAAACGAAGTACTTTTAAAATTTTGCTTGATGGGAATAACTTTCTAGACACTTTCATAATTTTCTAGTTGATTAATTTAAATTTTTTTCTTTGGCGGGGGGGGGGGGGGGCGGTAGAAGCTACGTGTGATTAAATTAATTTTTCAGAGAAGCTGATAATTTATTTTTTGCCTGATGCATAGATAAGACCAGTTGAAATTCCACAGAACATGTACAATAATTATGTGTACATGTGTACACATAATTATTGTACATGCACATTATGTGTACCATGTACAATAATTGTAACCCAGAGCTTTTAGGTTACAATTTTAACTTTTACCTTTTAGGGTCATCTTCATTCATGACCTCTTGTTGCTTTCAAAAATTAACAGTTGACAAACAACCATTTCATAAAACCATATTACTTTCAAAATTTTAAATAGTATAAAGTAACAGCAAAGCGAAACGCGCCTGACGGTAAATTCGTTTTATACAATTTTTCCGGTTGAACTCATATATTAGATACTTTATTATTCTGATTATTATACATAACTTTTGAAAATATACAACCAGATATTAATTGGACTTACATTCAACAAAATAGTCTTAAAATAATTTATTAAAATATTAATAAAGGATTCTAGCGAAAAATGTAATCGGTTATTGACACTATAAATAGGAAATTATATTTTTTTATTCAGTAATGTTTATTTCAAAGTTTTTGCCATCTTCGTTTTCTTTCTTTCTTTCTCCGTTCCTATTTTACAAAGAATTTAGAATTACTATTAACGAAGAGTACTTTTAATTATTTAAAAATAATTAAAGATATATTTTTAAACAATTAATATCAAAGGTTAATTAAATATTTAATATTTAAATTTTTTGGTATGCATCTTTCAGAAAAACGAAGAATTTATTAGCTATGCAGGTATAGTTACTAAATAGATGGATTGACTTAGAAACCTATCAAATTATATAAAATGCGCTTGAAAAAAAAAATTCATATTTAAATATTCATTGTTATTTTCTAACAGCTAATTCTTTCTGCAGACTTCAACGAGTTATTGTGTAATATTCATGGATTTGATTAAAAAATAAATAAATAAATAAGATAGTCTAAATAAATTTAAATAAAATAGTTCCACATTTTGTTCTTTTAAATGATTTCAGACACCCCTAACCTTTATTATTCATTTGAAAATAAGTGTGAGATAACTAATGTAACATTTCTAAGACAGAAAACCATGCGTAAAGTTGCAAACTATATGTTTCATGCACGGGTAAATTAAATGCTTTTTCCTAGCTACATTTTCACTATCTGAATTCAAAAAACCTAAAATACAAAATTTTCAGAGTAAAAATAGTAAAAATACAGTGAATGTCTTTTCTTTCCCTTGCTTCAGACATTAGTTGCACGAAATACTGTTTTAACGTGTACCACTTAATTGCATATATATATAGTGTATATATATATATATTTATATATATATCGTGGAAGTTTAGGCCGGTTGACTACACAAAATCCTAGTACAGTATGGAGTGCTCTGAGCTTCTTTCAAAGGGATTCTAGCTCGTACTTATGAGCGTTTCAAAGAAAAGCGCGGTAAAATCCGAACGACTATGTCGACAAGTCCGACTTGGACTCAATCCCATCCATCACCTTTCGTTTATTAGCCTCGAGAGCAGAATCTCTCGACCAGTGATGGGGCCTAAATTATTAAGCTAGAAGCAAGTTTATGAAGAAAATAAAAAAGATTTAATATATTCAATAAATTCAATAGTTACAATCATTATAATATGCGTGATTCAAATTCACGCATTGCTTTGAAATTTTGAATTAAATAAAACAAGGAAAAAAAAAAAAAAAACCACAATTGAGTGTGACAAATACTTGTAAAGAATTATTACTCAAATATTTCATATCTGAAATGGAAGTCTTGAATTCAAAATATTTTGAATTAAGCATGCACTTTTCCTCGAAATTTCCCTTTTATAAAACGCAAATTTCAACTAGATTTATGTAATTAAAATAACTTTTAAAGCAATCATTCAATGAAAATTATTCATTTATGTTTATATATTTATACCTTTTACAAGAATAAAAATGCATCACAACCATTTGGAATTTATTAGTCATAACTTTATTTACATTGATAAAATTTTATGCAAATGCCAAAAAAAAAAAAAAAAAAAAAAAAAAAAAGAAAAGAAAAGAAAAGAAAAAAAAAGAAAGAAAAGAAAGAAAAAAAGAAATCAAAACTGAATATAGCCTGATAAAGTTGATATGTCGTAAATATATGATCGTCGATTCATCACAAACATCACGAAGTTTACTTATCGCATGAAAGAATTCCGAGCCCAAAGACAAACTGATGATAAACAAACAGAAAATAGACATCTACATCTACATTCTTTTATTAATTTATTTAAATAAAAATGAGCCACAATCACTCATTGTGATTCAAATATCACTTGATATTCATAAATAATAATTTTTACATTTTATAAAATTTTAATTGAAATGCAAAAAGAATGAGAATTGAACATACCCAGCTAAAGTTGATTCGTTATAAATCCATGCCTAATAGTTTTTAAAAAGAGCTATTCAAAGCAAATATAGCTATCCAGAACAAATTCAACTATACAAAATAAACACATGCAAACACTACAAATTTTACATATCGCACGAACAATTAATTCCGTGTCAAAAGACAAACTGATGAGCTACAGACAGAAAATCCTTTTCACACTCGCATGACAAACAAGGAAATGCGTCGAGTTATGTGAAAACAAGAAAAAAACGGTAATAAAATAAAAATCCCCCATGCATTGGAGATTTTAAATGATAATTGAGAAGGAAGGAAAATTATTCATTTTCATAAACAATGGGCGACTGTTCTGTTTTAGTAACCAAGAGCTTTACGTCGGCGACAGAACTGACGTGCAGGTAGGTTAAGAAGCGCAGTACCGTAAACAGTGAAGAAAATGCAAAAAATGAGCTGAAAGGATCGGGAAGACCTTGAAGTTTTAGATATGCAATAATACTTGGTAAATCTCTTATAAAGAGCCTCAAGGATAATCTCTGATAGTGAAGAAATGGGTAAAAATTACCCATTCTGTATAAATTATGCATATACGTATTATAATGGTAAATATTTTTTAAATATTCTCCAGGCTGAAATTTATCGGGGGTGAATTTCATGTTATCATCCGATGCACGTTTTAATTTAATAATTCATTTTGATATTATATGTAATATTATAATTAAGGAAATGTATTTCAGATTTTTCATTAGGATAATTCCAAATTTTCAGGAATTACACTGTTAAATTTAATACAATGTCAACTTTGCTGTTCAAAACCATCAGTTTTTTGCATAACAATTAAACAAAGAAAGTACTTTTTCTTTGAATTTTTATGCATTATTTTCTAGTAAGTACAACTATTTCTAAATAGTAATATTCGTGTCATCTAACTGCTAAAAATTGTTTTACGAAATTAATTTTTAGAAATATTGCTGCAAAAATCTACATACTCTGTGTGCTGTTGCGTTTGAGCAGAATTCGGATAAAGTTATTATGTAATTTAACAGATTTTTTTTTTAAAGATTGCTGGGAATAGTTAATTTCATTTGCAGTATTATGGATTGAATCTGAATTCCTCGACGTACATTAAACATAAAAAGAAAAAATTATGTATAAAGCTTTCTGCAGAATACCTAATTTTATGTAAAATATGTAAATCATATACATTTACGAGTTTAAACACTTGTCGATTTTGTCCGAGTGCAGCTGAGTACTACTTATTACAGAATTTACATTTTTGTGCTGAGGAATTTTGTATTTAGAAATAACAATAATTTACAATAATTTACAACAATTATTACCTAATAATAGTATTAAGTACTGGGATTAAAAAAAAATTATAAATTATTTAACGGTTAGCGCAAAAATTGTAAAAGAATATTCATACATTATTCCGTAGTTTTTGAATAGAATATAAATTAAATATCGTACACAGAATAACTTATTTAAATATTTTCCATAGAATTAAACTTTTCAAAAATAATTAGAATTAATAAAATTGTCATCATAATTGCGAACGTAAGACCTTATGATTTTGAATTGACCAAAACAGCAAACTGCAAATTATCTTGTCAATAAAATTATTTCATAAAATCTTCCCGTTTAAAAACTATTCAGGAATTATAATTTAGAACAATTTTATTTATAAAGTTGAAGACGCACAGACGTTAGTTGATTAGTATTTTGTAAAAGCTATTCTCTCGAATTAAAAACAGGAAAAATAAAGAAACAATTTAAAGAAGGTTCAAGCGTTTAATCTCCAACAGATGATAATAATAACTGTGAAAATGATTGATAACGTCTATCTCTATTTTTGTTCCGCTACTTCTAAGTATTTACAAAGAGTCCAGACAATTTCTACTGCCCCATCCGTTCTATCTTTCAATCACGGTATTTTTTAAAATTAATTTGATTGATTGCTTATATACTTATTGGTCTTTTTGTATATTTTGAAGCCTATAGAAAAAGAGTTACTTCATTAGAGATTTAAACATTTGCATTCATTGAAAAAACTATATCAAAAGACTGACGTGATTAAATTTTGAGTAATACGTTGATGGGACCAGATTTTACTACTTCTAACACAAGAAAGGAAACGGCCATGAAGGTTAATAAAAGTGATGTTAAATGTGACGATAATAATAGTTACTGTCAGAAGTATGATTGTTTTCCTTTTACGTTTTTACATATTAGATGCTGAAATGATTATGATGGTACGTGATGTTTGTTTTGTTTTTAGATATGCATATTATCAATTGTGGTTTGTTAAGAAATAAACAATATTATAGACTCCCTTAATTATATGGAATTCGAAACCTCGCAACAAAGATGATAGTAAAATAATACCTTTTAACTAGTTTAGATAATTTTAAAAACATTTAGTGAACCCATCAATATATTTCTGAAAAGCTCAATATTTAGATTTTAACCAGTTTTTTATTTATTTATTTATTTATTTATTTATTTATTTTTTTATACAAACTTTGTGCAACATTTCTTGGGTGACTTTTTGTTCTTTTTGTAGTACTACTATTTCCAAAATAATAAATCCTTATAAATATTTTCGAACTATTAAAAAATATATACCGTACAAGGCTAACACTTAGAATTATATGGAAAAGTCGCAACAACGTTCAACACAAAATAACCGAGTGAAAAAATGCTAATTTTGGAAATTTATTGTTTATTTTACATTGCCGATCTCAACAAAGTTTTTAATTACAGACTAAAAACTTGATGCTCTGCTAAGTCTTATTTGCAAATATTCTCTTATAAAAAAAAATTAAAGAAAGAGAAGAAAAAGTTATTTTTAAAAAGACAGTATTATATGAAACTCATTTGCAAAATTAAATGAAAAGGAAATTTCGTCTAATTTGCTACTCTATAAGGTTACAAGGTCCTTTAGCTCAGAGGCACACGTCTTAACTTTCTATATATATTTATGAAACATCGCATGCATTTTTAATAAATACAAAGTCTCGCATTATCTTCGTCTTGTTGTCACGTGACAAAATTGCTTTCAGTTTAGTGGTTATTTTATATACTCTTGTCACGTATTTGAGCTCGGTTAAGCACGCAGTGTCTTGAAGCTTGACCTGTCGTTGACAATTCTTTGTTAAAGTTCTGCAATTATATAGATTAGCAAAATCTCACTAGTCTGACCAAAGCAATATCAATTCATTATTATTGCATTGATATTATTTTTGAACTGATAAGCATTGAAGTTAGACATGATTTGTGTCAATTCACGTTTTAAGGATGGACATCAGCAAGATTGCTCAAAGCATTTCATACCAACATAATATAAATATATTTTTTATATAAACATATTTATTTTTAATTTAAAATTAAGAATTAATATAGGAAGTAATTAATATAGGTTTACTCTATCATTTCAATATCATAAAAACCATGACAAGTTTTTTTTTTTTTTTTTTTTTTTTAAGTACAACCATAAATCTTTATACATATGTTCAGTTTTAAAGAAGAATTTAAACCAATAGAAAAAGTATGTCAATACATGCTTTACATGATGAGGTAATCAATAATGAATAATATAATCGATATTTGAATAATAATAAATTTGAATAAATGATAAGATAACCAATATTTTAATAATGGCTGAACTAATATAACTTTAATAAAAAGAAGTATTTATTTTAGGCTGTAAAATGCAATTTATATACAAAACCGAAAACAACAGATATTCCTTAAGATAACTTTTTAAAGAAAGTACTCCTTTATATTTTGAATAAAATAAAGACATATATAATTAATTTGTTTCAATAAATTTCATAAGCAAATAAAATGAAAGACTTAAATTTTGAAATTTTTATTATAAGAAAATCATTGTTCTAATTGTTTTCAAACGAAAAATTGTGTTTCATAAAACTTATAAATGCGTAATGATATTTAAAACCATTAAGTATCAAATACAATAAATTCTTATGTACTTAATTGTGTTAATTTCGTATACCTCAGAATTGAGCCTTATGTATGACTAATAGTTTTTTCCCCTCAAATTCTGTTATATAGGAAGTAGCAGGTTCGAACTCAAATTACACACGTCAACCCTTCACGTTTTCCGTTGTTTTCTCGGAAACCTGCTTAAATACAGGCCAATAATCTTTAAAAAGACCTTCATGGAGGGCATTTTATCGAACCTTAGGTCAATTGTGCAGACAATTGGCCTTAATTTACACACCAACACTCCACAGAATACAATTAAAAAATATATTTGTCCAGTGTAAAATCATTTTAAAAGATAGTTCACACGGAGCTACTTTAATTTCACTTATCGTTATTTACAACTTTTAAAAAAAAAATAACCTTTAAATTATTTAACCATTTTTTTTTTTCCTTTCATAAAATATTTACGGTTGAAAATAGCGGTAAATGGGTGTACTAGAAATTAAGAAGGTAAGTTTTATTAATATTTATAAGTCAAGTTATTTATGTATGTATTTCATATAAATCATATTCTTTTTCGCATTAAAAATTGACACGAAAACCATTTATCTCTAATTATTAGCAAAAAAGGAGAAAATTAAAATGCTACTTCAATATGTCTTATCGGGTCAAATGTATCTTGATGGTGTCATACAAATAAATAACATTGGTAAATCATGGCCATAATTTGCATGAGTCGTTATAAGTTTACCATATATTATTATTTTAGGAGTCTTCCGTTCTTCATACATGACGAAAATAACGTAAAATCATTCCAGTTTTTATCATCCTAATACTACCTGCGGGCTTCAGTTACGTAAAGTTTTTTCTTTTCTTTTTTTAATTTGTGATTCTCTAAAAGATCTTTCGTCATTAAGACAGAGATGGCTGTAATAAAATTAGAGAATTAACATTTTTCTTTTATTTTATTTTTTACTCTGACCTGATGCTCGCAGTTTGTAACGGAAAAAAAAAACAGTGAATAATGTAGAAATATGCATTGAAAAATATTACATCAAAAGTGTGATTAAATGAGAAAATCAACTAACATCGGTCAAATGATGGCATTTTCGGAAATTACTTAAAAGGTATTAAGACAAATTGTGTTATCCTTTTATTTTATCTATTTCATTTTTATCCACCTTTTTCTTTTTGACCAAATGTATTGTAAAAAGAAAAAAGTAGATTTAAAAAATCCAGTAAGTTCTTTTAATTAAAAAAAAAAAAGTAGAAGAAAAACTAAGTTTAAAAATACCATAAAAAGAAGCAGTAAATCTTTTAACTTCAGGATTTCATTTAATGTTAAACATGATTTAATCTAAAACTTACAGGTAATTAATTTCATTATAAAAGGTTTAATCACATACAATAAGTATTACAATATTTTATAAAAAGTTATGCACATTTTTCATACCACGTAGCTTCAACTGTTCCGATTTTTTAGCATCACTATTTCAGAAAACGTATCTTTGTTTTATCTAATTGCAAAATTTCAGTTTTTCAACAAAGCAAAAACTTTTCTTCCGAAACAGCGGTGCTAAAAATTTGAAGAATTGGAAGATACGAATTCTATAAAGAATTCCAAGAGTGCACAGATGGGTGAATAAGAATATTTCCCATCATTATATACAAGCAGGCTTTGCCTACTTCTAAATAAATTTTCTCTTAACAAAAAAAAAAACAAAAAAAAAAACGAATCACTATTTTTTAAAATATTACTTTAGAGATATACGATTTTAAAAAAAAATCATTAAAATGATTCAAGATCTTGTTTCGCGTCCCGTTACTACGGAACGCAGACGTTTCAAATGACAAAACAAAAAATTTAAAAAAAAAAGTTTAAGAAAATGAAACGGAAAATTTCGAAAAATTAATTAAAAAATAAATCAAATTCGAAAATCGAAAAAAATCTCGTTGAGGTGCACACCGGCATGGTCTAAGCTATACTTTTGACAAGTTTTGTAGCTCTATGATCAATGGCCTGAGCTCCAATACACACAGACAGGCATTTCTCTTTATTTATATAAACATTTCTTTATTACATAAATTACTAGGAGACTTTTCCCACTTCGCTGATCAGTATATTTAAATATATTTTGAAAAGAAATTATGACATTTTTTTTTAATATCACTTTATTTAAAAAAAAAATCCATTGAAATCACTCTGAACCTCGTTTCAGGTACCATCCTCCTCTTGTCATCTTCACATCGGTTCCGGGTTCCCACTGCCGCACAGTGGATCGAACAATGATAAAATACGAACATAGGCCCAAAAATCAATTTCTAAATAATTGATATTTTGCAGTGAAATAATTTAAAAGAGTGTCTAAAAAATACAAATATATGGTTATTTCTTCAATTACACGAAGTTTTATTACATATAAATAAGTTCAAAACGAAAACTTTCAGAAATAAGATTTTTCGATGAATTTCAGTGACTTTATTTGAATAGTCATCAAGTGGTACTTAAGATAACTATGAAAAAATACGAAATAAAAATACTTTTAATAATGTTCTAATAAAGGTTTAAGGTACTTCTGCCAACATTTTCTTGGGGTTTTTATGTTGGGATTCACGCATGAAATGTGAATATAAAATTATCAAAAAAATTAAACTTATAAGTTGTGCAACTTTTTTTGTCCAAAATTGTCCGAAATTTCAAACACATTTTACTACTCCCAAAAATATACATTTTAATCTGTGAAAAGGATTTTCGCCACAAATCGCCACTTTTAGAGAAAAGTAAATTTTTATTCTGATTACCCCCAAATTATCAATCGAGAAATTTATCTGAATAACTGTATTCATTAATGGCAGAAAATATATTAAACGTTTTATAGTGAAAATATTATAGAAATTAGATGATTAAAACAGATTTAATAAATCAAAAATTATTTCTTATTTTTTTAAATATTTAATAAATTAATTAATTTTACTTTAAAGGTGCTGAAAAGTACCGTTGGACCCCAAAAAGGGAGGAAATGTAAATGGTTGCTGTGATATGCCATAAAATGTTAAAATTAAATAAATGTTTAATGTTAAATTACTAAATCTTAAAATTAAATATTATAATCCATATTACGATTTAAAGTAAAAGTTTCTGTGCAATAAAAATAAAGACAAATGTGAATTTTTCATAGAGTTAATCAGTAAATGCTTGCAGGAGTTTTCTATTGAAATACTGTATAAAAAAAGAAAGAAAAAAGAAGCAGTAATGTTATGATATATTTAACATTGTGTGCTAAATTAATTGTGTTATAAATATAGATTTTCTTCACGAAATTTTTATTTATTTCCTTTTATTCTCTTCTTTTTTTTTTTTTTTTTTTTTTCGACATTTGTTTCTTTATCAGGTATGTTTCTAAATATCTGTTTGCAGCAGAAAAATATGATATCGTTTAACCCCTTTATAATCAATGCCAATTTTTCCTCAAATGGTACATTAAACTAATTTCACGAATAAAAATTGATGTAAAGAAAAAAATGCATTTAGCTTATTAGAAATAATTAATTTTAATTTTGACACATTATTCTCTTAGTTAATCGCAAACTTCTCACGACCCATTTTATTAGCATAAGCAGAACTGCCACAAATGACTATTTTTTTCGCACCAATATCATAAAAATAATATTTATACTTATATTTTTCTAGAGAAATGATACACAGGAATCATTATTTTTTTTTTTTAATGGTGCCAGTTGAATAAAATGATAATGAATTTGGTGGGGGAAATATTCCTGTGGCCTTATAAAGGGTTAAAAAAAACATAGAATCGCTTTTAGTATCACGAATATATACATATTTAAATCGAAATGTGACAAAAAACATCATACATAGATAATAATAATACCATAACCTTCCTATGTTCGCCACTGCCTATACTTCGATCCACTGTGTGCCGGAAACAACGGGTTATGCATGCATTTCAATTTGGGTATTTATCAGGCACCAGATGGCGCTGTTAATATTCAAGAACTGCGATTTTACACATATATTTCATCTTTTAAATATTTTGGCTTTGGTACTATATATTAGCGAGACATGGTCGCACTGTTTTTAACGCTTTCCAACAAGGTTGAAAAGTGTTAACAACTTCGGTTTGACTGTCTGTCTGTCTTTCCGCACTCTAATTCCCGTAAATATTTATGGAATTTCTTGAAGCTGATATATGTTATTCAAGTTCACTATCGGATGTTCCCTATTGAAAATGGAGTTTTTACCTCTACTGGTTTGTGTACAGGGACACCCGAAAGTATTTCAAAGCATTGTGTTCTATGAGAGGTATTTCTATAAACCATATTTTCATACCTTTACTGCACACATATCTTAATGAAAATGAAATATGTTATTCAAGTTCACTATTGTATGTTTCCTGTATAAAATGGAGTAAATACCACCACTGGTTTATGTACAGGGACACTCAAAAGTGTTTCAAAGCATTGCGTTCTATGAGAGATATTTCTATAAATCAAATTTTAATAACTTTACTTTCCACGAAGCTTTAGGAAATGCAAATATGTTATTTGTATGTACAAAAAAATGCTTTCCATAGACTACAGCATGATTAGCATTAGATTTACAGGGTGACACAAAAATATTCAGTTATATTAAGAACTATCAAGAAAAATTTGCTAGAATTGTACTTTCGTTTACATTAAGCGTTTTTAACACTTTCTAACAATTTTTAAGTGTGAATATGATTTCAATTTGTGTATCCGTCTGTCTGTCTTTCTGTCTCTCTGTCTGACTGCCCGCACTCTAACTCCCGTAAATATTTATGAAACTTCTTGAAACTGATATATTTTATTCAAGTTCACTATCGGATGTATACTATTCAAAATGGAGTGAATACCTCTACTGGTTTGTGTACAGGGATACCCGAAAATATTCTAAAGCATTGTCTTCTATGAGAGGCATTTCTATAAACCATATTTTAATACCTTTACTGTACACAAATCTTAATGAAATTGCAATATGTTAATCAAGTTCACCATCGGATGTTTCTTATGTAAAATAGAGTAATACCACCACTGCTTTGTGTACAGGGACACTCAAAAGTATATGAAAGCATTGCGTTCTATGAGAAGTTTCTATAAATCAAAATTTCCGAACTTTACTTTGCACAAATCTTAATGAAATTGAAATATTTTATTCATATGCAAAAAGAATGTTTTCTGTAGAATATAGTATGATTAGTATTATAATTACAGGGCCACACAAAAGTATTCAATTACATTAAGAACTATTAATAAAAATTTGCTGGAATTACACTTTCGTTTACATTAAGCGTTTTAACACTTTGTAATATCTTTTAAGTGTGAATATGATTTCAATTTGTGTATCTGCCTGTCCGATTGTCTATCTTTCTATTTCCCGCCCCCAGCGTCTGTAAATATTTTCAGAATTTTTAAAAAATGATATATAAAATAATCAAGTTCACTAGGGAATGTTCCCTATTTAGAATGACATCAATAGGTCCTGTACAAGTAGTTTGAGTACAGAGACAAGAACAACAACAGAAAAAAAAAGGCCAGATTTACGTTCTAGGACAGATATTTTAAAAAATTATATTTAAAAAACTTTCTACTATAAAAATCATACAAAAATTGACATGTATTGTTAATATTCTAAAATATCGTTTTGTGTGGAATATGATATGATTAAATTTCAAATTTACAGGGCTAC